>OZ020246.1:0-173698 GCA_963971285.1 Astropecten irregularis
TAACCCAGGGCCAATATCATGAGGACTCACCTCTCACAAATTGGAGGGCACATTTCCTGCACAACCTAACTTCCATTTACAAAAGTATTATTTATTTTCAGAGTTGTTGGTGTCATATGAGTGTTGAGTGTATGAGCTTTCCATACATATCAACCCTTCCCTGAACAATTATATATTTTAGGTATATATATATAGGTTTTTTGAGTGACCTGTAGAGGGAGACAGACACACACTTGAGTGGCAATACCTGACTCATCATGATCACTACAGGGAGACAGACACTCACTTGAGTGGTCATACCTGTCTCATCATAATCACAGGAGGGAGACAGGCACTCACTTGAGTGGTCATACCTGTCTCATCATGATCACAAGAGGGAGACAGGCACTCACTTGAGTGGTCATACCTGTCTCATCATGATCACTACAGGGAGACAGACACTGTCTATGGCAACCCCATTAGTAACTGCTGTACAGTTATACATGCAGATGTTGATATGGAAACATCCTTACCTGCAGATGGTTCAGATTGACGTTCCCTCATGTAACACAGATGGCAAATCCTTTAATGAATGGATGATTATATCAATCTTGTCAGCAACTAGCGCCCTCTCCAGTCCATTGGTGAAAAGGCTGGTTATCCTGATATTTGAAAGCAGCTGAACTTGAATCTTGTCAACGTTTATGTCCCTTGTAACTGTCAAATAAAGAAAGAGGAAAATGAATGAAACAAAATGGATTGTAGGTTCTCAATGCAGAAGACCCATTAAAGGACTGGATGTGTCAGATGGTATAGCACAGGTACGGCAGTTAACATGTTAATGGGTTACATGTATAACCTCCGTTTCAGACAGGCGTTCCAGCGTCACCATTGAACTCAATAGATCAAGAGCGACTTTAGGTTGACCCAATTCAGATTCTGGTTTCAGATAGGCGAACTTATGGCACTGGAAAACAAGTAGGCCTACAAACAAATGGACAAACGGACATGGCAACCAATCTGTGGAAGACTTTGGGGTATTTATGTTTCAGACCATATACGTTGTTCATCTTGCCTACTTTGTTGATGCGAGGAGGAAATGGACATTAAGCATAATTATGTGCTTCTTGAGTGTTGTCATCATAGACAATAGTCATGACTGGTGTCGTAGCCTTCATCATTTTTGTTGACTATTAGGCCTACAACATCTTTGGCTAGTAGGCGTCTAGTCCTTTTCAGGCCAAAAGGTTATGAATATGCATTGTAGGAAATGTCTGCAGTTCACTAGAACACTCATTTGAGTGGTAATACCTGACTCATCATGATCACTACAGGGAGACAGACACTGTCTATGGCAACCCCATTAGTAACCGCTGTACAGTCATACATGCAGATGTTAATATGGTAACATCCTTATTTACCTGCAGATGGTTCAGATTGACGTTCCCTCATGTAACACAGATGGCAAATCCTTTAATGAATGGATGATCATATCAATCTTGTCAGCAACTAGCGCCCTCTCCAGTTTATAGGTGAACATGCTAGTTATCCTGATATTTCAAAGCAGCTGAACTTGAATCTTGTCAACATTTTTGTCCATTGTAACTGTCAAATAAAGAAAGAGGAAAATGAATGAAACAAAATGGATTGTAGGTTCTCAATGCAGAAGACCCATTACAGGACTGGATGGGTCAGATGGTATAGCACAGGTACGGCAGTTAACATGTTAATGGGTTACATGTATAACCTCCGTTTCAGACAGGCGTCCCAGCATCACCATTGAACACAATAGATCAGGAGCAACTTTAGGTTGACCCAATTCAGATTCTGGTTTCAGAAAGGTGAACTTATGGCACTGGAAAACAAGTAGGCCTACAAACAAATGAACAATCGGACATAGCAACCAATCTGTGGAAGACTTTGGGGTATTTATGTTTCAGACCATATACGTTGTTCATCTTGCCTACTTTGTTGATGCGAGGAGGAAATGGACATTAAGCATAATTATGTGCTTCTTGAGTGTTGTCATCATAGACAATAGTCATGAGTGGTGTCGTGGCCTCCATCATTTTTGTTTACTATTAGGCCTACCCCATCTTTGGCTGGTAGGCGTCTAGTCCTTTTCAGACCAAAAGGTTATGAATATGCATTGTAGGAAATGTCTGCAGTTCACTAGAACACTCATTTGAGTGGTCATACCTGACTCATCATGATCACAAGAGGGAGACAGACACTCATTTGAGTGGTCATACCTGTCTCATTATGATCAATAGAGGGAGAAAGACACTCACTTGAGTGGCAATACCTGACTCATCATGATCACTAGAGAGAGACAGACACTCATTTGAGTGGCAATATCTGACTCATCATGATCACAAGAGGGAGACAGACACTCATTTGAGTGGTCATACCTGTCTCATTATGATCAATAGAGGGAGAAAGACACTCACTTGAGTGGCAATACCTGACTCATCATGATCACTAGAGAGAGACAGACACTCATTTGAGTGGTCATACCTGACTCGTCATGATCACTAGAGGGAGACAGACACTCATTTGAGTGGTCATACCTGTCTCATTATGATCAATAGAGGGAGAAAGACACTCACTTGAGTGGCAATACCTGACTCATCATGATCACTAGAGAGAGACAGACACTCATTTGAGTGGTCATACCTGACTCGTCATGATCACTAGAGGGAGACAGACACTCATTTGAGTGGTCATACCTGTCTCATTATGATCAATAGAGGGAGAAAGACACTCACTTGAGTGGCAATACCCCACTCATTATGATCACTAGAGAGAGACAGACACTCATTTGAGTGGTCATACCTGACTCATCATGATCACAAGAGGGAGACAGACACTCATTTGAGTGGTCATACCTGTCTCATTATGATCAATAGAGGGAGAAAGACACTCACTTGAGTGGCAATACCTGTCTCATCATGATCACTAGAGGGAGACAGACACTCATTTGAGTGGTCATACCTGACTCATCATGATCACAAGAGGGAGACAGACACTCATTTGAGTGGTCATACCTGTCTCATTATGATCAATAGAGGGAGAAAGACACTCACTTGAGTGGCAATACCTGACTCATCATGATCACTAGAGAGAGACAGACACTCATTTGAGTGGTCATACCTGACTCGTCATGATCACTAGAGGGAGACAGACACTCATTTGAGTGGTCATACCTGTCTCATTATGATCAATAGAGGGAGAAAGACACTCATTTGAGTGGTCATACCTGACTCGTCATGATCACTAGAGAGAGACAGACACTCATTTGAGTGGTCATACCTGACTCGTCATGATCACTAGAGAGAGACAGACACTCACTTGAGTGTTCATACCTGACTCGTCATGATCACTAGAGAGAGACAGACACTCACTTGAGTGGTCATACCTGACTCATCATGATCACTACAGGGAGACAGACACTCATTTGAGTGGTCATACCTGACTCGTCATGATCACTACAGGGAGACAGACACTCATTTGAGTGGTCATACCTGACTCGTCATGATCACTACAGGGAGACAGACACTCATTTGAGTGGTCATACCTGACTCATCATGATCACTACAGGGAGACAGACACTCATTTGAGTGGTCATACCTGACTCGTCATGATCACTACAGGGAGACAGACACTCATTTGAGTGGTCATACCTGACTCGTCATGATCACTACAGGGAGACAGACACTCATTTGAGTGGTCATACCTGACTCGTCATGATCACTAGAGAGAGACAGACACTCATTTGAGTGGTCATACCTGACTCGTCATGATCACTAGAGGGAGACAGACACTCATTTGAGTGGCAATACCTGACTCATCATGATCACTAGATGGAGACAAACACTCACTTGAGTGGCAATACCTGACTCATCATGATCACTAGAGGGAGACAGACACTCATTTGAGTGGCAATACCTGACTCATCATGATCACTAGAGGGAGACAGACACTCACTTGAGTGGTCATACCTGTCTCATCATAATCACAGGAGGGAGACAGACACTCACTTGAGTGGTCATACCTGACTCATCATGATCACAAGAGGGAGACAGGCACTCACTTGAGTGGTCATACCTGTCTCATCATGATCACTACAGGGAGACAGACACTGTCTATGGCAACCCCATTAGTAACTGCTGTACAGTTATTCATGCAGATGTTGATATGGAAACATCCTTACCTGCAGATGGTTCAGATTGACGTTCCCTCATGTAACACAGATGGCAAATCCTTTAATGAATGGATGATTATATCAATCTTGTCAGCAACTAGCGCCCTCTCCAATCCATTGGTGAAAAGGCTGGTTATCCTGATATTTGAAAGCAGCTGAACTTGAATCTTGTCAACGTTTTTGTCCCTTGTAACTGTCAAATAAAGAAAGAGGAAAATGAATGAAACAAAATGGATTGTAGGTTCTCAATGCAGAAGACCCATTACAGGACTGGATGTGTCAGATGGTATAGCACAGGTACGGCAGTTAACATGTTAATGGGTTACATGTATAACCTCCGTTTCAGACAGGCGTCCCAGCGTCACCATTGAACTCAATAGATCAGGAGGGACTTTAGGTTGACCCAATTCAGATTCTGGTTTCAGATAGGCGAACTTATGGCACTGGAAAACAAGTAAGCCTACAAACACATGAACAAACGGACATAGCAACCAATCTGTGGAAGACTTTGGGGTATTTATGTTTCAGACCATATACGTTGTTCATCTTGCCTACTTTGTTGATGCGAGGAGGAAATGGACATTAAGCATAATTATGTGCTTCTTGAGTGTTGTCATCATAGACAATAGTCATGACTGGTGTCATAGCCTTCATCATTTTCGTTTACTATAAGCCTACCCCATCTTTAGCTAGTAGGCGTCTAGTCCTTTTCAGGCCAAAAGGTTATGAATATGCATTGTAGGAAATGTCTGCAGTTCACTAGAACACTCATTTGAGTGGTCATACCTGACTCATCATGATCACTACAGGGAGACAGACACTCACTTGAGTGGCAATACCTGACTCATCATGATCACTACAGGGAGACAGACACTCACTTGAGTGGCAATACCTGACTCATCATAATCACTACAGGGAGACAGACACTCACTTGAGTGGCAATACCTGACTCATCATAATCACTACAGGGAGACAGACACTCACTTGAGTGGCAATACCTGACTCATCATAATCACTACAGGGAGACAGACACTCACTTGAGTGGTCATACCTGACTCATCATGATCACAAGAGGGAGACAGACACTCACTTGAGTGGTCATACCTGTCTCATCATGATCACTACAGGGAGACAGACACTGTCTATGGCAACCCCATTAGTAACCGCTGTACAGTTATACATGCAGATGTTGATATGGAAACATCCTTACCTGCAGATGGTTCAGATTGACGTTCCCTCATGTAACACAGATGGCAAATCCTTTAATGAATGGATGATAATATCAATCTTGTCAGCAACTAGCGCCCTCTCCAGTCCATTGGTGAAAAGGCTGGTTACCCTGATATTTGAAAGCAGCTGAACTTGAATCTTGTCAACGTTTTTGTCCCTTGTAACTGTCAAATAAAGAAAGAGGAAAATGAATGAAACAAAATGGATTGTAGGTTCTCAATGCAGAAGACCCATTAAAGGACTGGATGTGTCAGATGGTATAGCACAGGTACGGCAGTAAACATGTTAATGGGTTACATGTATAACCTCCGTTTCAGACAGGCGTCCCAGCGTCACCATTGAACTCAATAGATCAGGAGGGACTTTAGGTTGACCCAATTCAGATTCTGGTTTCAGATAGGCGAACTTATGGCACTGGAAAACAAGTAAGCCTACAAACACATGAACAAACGGACATAGCAACCAATCTGTGGAAGACTTTGGGGTATTTACGTTTCAGACCATATACGTTGTTCATCTTGCCTACTTTGTTGATACGAGGAGGAAATGGACATTAAGCATAATTATGTGCTTCTTGAGTGTTGTCATCATAGACAATAGTCATGACGGGTGTCGTAGCCTTCATCATTTTCGTTTACTATTAGGCCTACCCCATCTTTGACTGGTAGGCGTCTAGTCCTTTTCAGGCCAAAAGGTTTTGTATATGCAATTGTAGGAAATGTCTGCAGTTCACTAGATCACTCACTTGAGTGGTCATACCTGACTTATCATGATCACTAGAGGGAGACAGACACTCACTTGAGTCGTCATACCCGACTCATCATGATCACAAGAGGGAGACAGATTCTCACTTGAGTGGTCATACCTGTCTCATCTTGATCACTACAGGGAGACAGACACTGTCTATGGCAACCCCATTAGTAACCGCTGTACAGTTATACATGCAGATGTTGATATGGAAACATCCTTACCTGCAGATGGTTCAGATTGACGTTCCCTCATGTAACACAGATGGCAAATCCTTTGATGAATGGATGATTATATCAATCTTGTCAGCAACTAGCGCCCTCTCCAGTCCATTGGTGAAAAGGCTGGTTATCCTGATATTTGAAAGCAGCTGAACTTGAATCTTGTCAACGTTTTTGTCCCTTGTAACTGTCAAATAAAGAAAGAGGAAAATGAATGAAACAAAATGGATTGTAGGTTCTCAATGCAGAAGACCCATTACAGGACTGGATGTGTCAGATGGTATAGCACAGGTACGGCAGTTAACATGTTAATGGGTTACATGTATAACCTCCGTTTCAGACAGGCGTCCCAGCGTCACCATTGAAATCAATAGATCAGGAGCGACTTTAGGTTGACCCAATTCAGATTCTGGTTTCAGATAGGCGAACTTATGGCACTGGAAAACAAGTAAGCCTACAAACACATGAACAAACGGACATAGCAACCAATCTGTGGAAGACTTTGGGGTATTTATGTTTCAGACCATATACGTTGTTCATCTTGCCTACTTTGTTGATGCGAGGAGGAAATGGACATTAAGCATAATTATGTGCTTCTTGAGTGTTGTCATCATAGACAATAGTCATGACTGGTGTCATAGCCTTCATCATTTTCGTTTACTATAAGCCTACCCCATCTTTGGCTAGTAGGCGTCTAGTCCTTTTCAGGCCAAAAGGTTATGAATATGCATTGTAGGAAATGTCTGCAGTTCACTAGAACACTCATTTGAGTGGTAATACCTGACTCATCATGATCACTACAGGGAGACAGAAACTCACTTGAGTGGCAATACCTGACTCATCATAATCACTACAGGGAGACAGACACTCACTTGAGTGGTCATACCTGACTCATCATGATCACTAGATGGACACAGACACTCACTTGAGTGGCAATACCTGACTCATCATGATCACTACAGGGAGACAGACACTCACTTGAGTGGCAATACCTGACTCGTCATGATCACTAGAGGGAGACAGACACTCATTTGAGTGGTCATACCTGTCTCATTATGATCACTACAGGGAGACAGACACTCACTTGAGTGGCAATACCTGACTCATCATGATCACTAGAGGGAGACAGACACTCACTTGAGTGGCAATACCTGACTCATCATGATCACTACAGGGAGACAGACACTCACTTGAGTGGCAATACCTGACTCATCATGATCACTACAGGGAGACAGACACTCACTTGAGTGGCAATACCTGACTCATCATGATCACTAAAGGGAGACAGACACTCACTTGAGTGGCAATACCTGACTCATCATGATCACTACAGGGAGACAGACACTCACTTGAGTGGCAATACCTGACTCATTATGATCACTAGAGGGAGACAGATTCTCACTTGAGTGGCAATACCTGACTCATCATGATCACTACAGGGAGACAGACACTGTCTATGGCAACCCCATTAGGCGTGCCCTCAAAAAGGTCTGTCCGCGGAGTCCGCTAAGTCCGCGGACTAAAATTTAATCCCTAGTTACTGTCAACAGACCAGCTCAGCAGGCTCATTTACATCGTATGACAATACATCTTTGTTATGCTAATTCAATGCTGGCCAGAAACTGCTCATGGGGTTCGCGAGGTAAGCGTACCAATTGTCCGCGGACTCCGCGTAAGCGTAACTACTGAGCTAATTGTTGGCAATCCGATACTTTCATATTGTTTACTCAAGCAAACTGTTTGCAAAATGATCACTGAAAAACGTATTTTTCAGCCGGGGATGTAATAGTTCGGAGGTGAAAAATAATGCAGGTCGCAGAGAACATGATCGGCCAAGTCCGCGAAAAACGTATTTTTCAGCGGGGAAATAATAGTTCGGAGGTGAAAAATATTGCAGGTCGCAGAGGAAATGGTCGGCCAAGTCCCCTTAAAACATTTTTTTTCAGCCGGGAAATAACAGTTCGGAGGTGAAAATAATGCAGGTCTCAGAGAAAATGGTCGGCCAAGTCCTCGAAAAACGTATTTGTCGGCCGGGAAATACTAGTTCGGAGGTGAAAAATAATGCAGGTCGCAGAGAAAATGGTCAGCCAAGTCCGCGAAAAACGTATTTTTCAGCCGGGAAATAATAGATCGGAGGTGAAAAATAATGCAGGTAGCAGAGAAAATGATCGGCCAAGTCTGCGAAAAACGTATTTTTCACCCTGGAAATAATAGTTCTGAGGTGAAAAATAATGCAGGTAGCAGAGAAATTGATCGGCCACGTCCCAAAAACGTATTTTTCACCCGGGAAATAATAGTTCGGAGGTGAAAAATAATGCAGGTAGCAGAGAAAATGATCGGCAACGTCCTCAAAACGTATTTTTCAGCTGAGGAAATAATAGTTCGGAGGTGAAAAATAATGCAGGTCTCAGAGAAAATGATCGGCCAATGCCCCGAAAAACCGTATTTTTCAGCCGGGGAAATTATAGTTTGGAAGAGAAAAATAATGCACTTTCAGTCGGTAGAGTTTTCCTTTTCGTTGCGGCAAGAAATCTGTGTCTTACATACGACTGCGTTATTTGCAACAAAATACAACACCATGTGCGCGATCACTAAAATAATGGGCTTCCGGTTGAGCACATCAATACCAGGAACCCCTCTCGTGCTACACGCATGCGTTCTGTCCATTTTGGGGGTCGTCTTATTGACTTCCAATTTGGGACTTTCCCGTGAGCACGCAATCGATGAGCACGCAATCGTATTTTAGTCAGCTACCCTTGCGAGTATAGTGTTTGATACGGTGATATGTATAACGGGAACAAGACGGATACAAATCTGTGGCAAGTGCTCATAACGCAACACGTGCAGACTGAACTAGAATATATTAATGCTACGGTACCGTTATACAAAGTAAACAGCCCATCTATTATATCATGGTTTAAAAGCGGACTAAATCTATACAAAATAGCTAAATACCAAGAATGAATCTTCGTTTCTACCAGAAGTAGATTATGTGAGATCTGTTTTTCAAAATTACCATGGAGATCGGCGCGGGCGGAAATTAATGTAGGCATAGGCCTACTACTACTACTATTTCTACACTGCATTTTCGCATATCGCCAAAATTATCTAGCCGGGTGAGTCTGTTTGTAGCCCTGAACTTGACTTTTGTCTTCTATCATTGATTCCTAAATACATGTATAATGACCCAGTAATGTACATTGTAAAATGTTGATGTGTACGGTTCACTATATAGGTTGCAATACTCGATTTAAGAAGTGTTCTACGAGTATCAGTATGCCTAGTCCATGCAATATTTTCAATAAATACGATTGGAACCTTTTGGTATATGTATCCAGTTAATACTAATAATGTTTTTTTTTTATAATTGCAGATGACTGTAGCACCAGCGCCAGAGAAATGAAGAATGCGCCTGTATAGGGTTTTCTTAAATAATAAAGTGTGACACATCATCAACTTCTAATACAGTACGTGGCCGACCATGGAAAATTTGAGCAAATCTGTATTTGACAATTAAAACTCCACAGCTGATCTTGACATGATCCAACTCAGTTCAGACGTGTACAAATCACAGAAGAACATGTGACCAAAAGTGTACCATACCTTAAATAATAAAATTAATACGATTCACGATAAAGCGTGACCCAGTCATTTCATACTTTAACAAAATGTGTTTTTAATGTGGTTTTAAATAGCTCATAAATTATGGTTGTGTAGTCGTGCGCCCAGATGTTCAAGATGCCTAAAAGGAAATGTATAACTACATGTATGTATCAGTAATTATTTTATACTATGTTTAAATGTTTATACAAATTTGAGTAAGCGTATATGGAGGGCCTGGATAAAACACTATATACACTGTACCTGAGTTATGTTATCGCATGTACATGTAGGCCCCTACATGATGTAAATACTGTACATCACAATGTTAGTTATGTTATAGGCTACGAATGGTGCAGTCAATTCCCTTTCTATACCTGACATCAACAGGAATCGTTTGATGGACTGTAGAAAATACCCAATATAATTATAACCCGGCCGAATAATTACCGGGCCAACGTTAATTTAGAGCCGACTGAAACTATAATGGAAATAAAAGGATTTTTTATTTCAAAGTTCTGCATTATTGTAGGTCAGTCCTGACATTTCAAAAGACGGAATGGCCTCAACTGAATAAAATATATCTAATATTATTTTAACGGAGGCTATAATTTACTGAGTTACAATAATGTCTTCACATACTTATATATTGATTAATTTCTCGTTTGTTGGCTGGTCAAAGAATAAAAGGATTTTATTTGATGCAAAAACGGAAGTTCGATGGTAGTTGTATATCAGCCCTGATAAAGTTGTCTGGCTCAGTCAATTTTTGTTTGTGTGTTTCATTCGTCATTTTTAACAAGGACTCCAAATCAGTAATAGCTATAGGCCCATATCTTCCAGTTGCTCCAGGAAGACGACAGTTCCAGGATGGAGGTAGGTCCACAGTAACCGTCGACCCATCGGAAACTCGCGGCGTCACTGGGGATGAACGGGATATTTCTGTTCACGTTTTATAGGACCTCGTTCCTTGCTATTAAAAGCTTCACCCGTGTTTACCAAAAAAATGCATTTTTTATTCGTGAAAAAGTCACGGCAGCCAATGCAATCAATGAAATCACCCCAAAATCTGTTTTAATTCGTCTTCATTTGGGCGTATTTTATGAGATTATGTTTTCGCCAATCCCTCCGCCGAGATATATTTTTGAATACATGTAGGGCCTACCTCGAAGCACGCTGTGCCATACATATATCATTTTAAAACATGTTACTGCATATGCTACTTTTCGAGGCCGATCGTTTTTCAATCTCAGGATTGGGAATCAAATATATACGTCCGCGGACTTCGCGTTATTAAAATAAGATGTCCAAAGATCGTGAATTATTCAGCAGGATGTTTACAATAACAAAGGCGCGGGGCACGCGGCCGCCTCATTAACTTGACGCGCATGGATGAGTAGCACCGCGGAGTCTGCGGAATAGCTTTCTCCATAGCAACGGCCAGAAGTCCGCGGACAATCCGCGGACAGTCCGCGGAGTTATTTTTGAGGGCTCGCCTTAGTAACCGCTGTACAGTCATACATGCAGATGTTAATATGGAAACATCCTTATTTACCTGCAGATGGTTCAGATTGACGTTCCCTCATGTAACACAGATGGCAAATCCTTTAATGAATAGATGATCATATCATTCTTGTCAGCAACTAGCGCCCTCTCCAGTTTATAGGTGAACGGGCTAGTTATCCTGATATTTGAAAGCAGCTGAACTTGAATCTTGTCAACGTTTTTGTCCATTGTAACTGTCAAATAAAGAAAGAGGAAAATGAATGAAACAAAATGGATTGTAGGTTCTCAGTGCAGAAGACCCATTACAGGACTGGATGGGTCAGATGGTATAGCACAGGTACGGCAGTTAACATGTTAATGGGTTACATGTATAACCTCCGTTTCAGACAGGCGTCCCAGCGTCACCATTGAACACAATAGATCAGGAGCGACTTTAGGTTGACCCAATTCAGATTCTGGTTTCAGAAAGGTGAACTTATGGCACTGGAAAACAAGTAGGCCTACAAACAAATGGACAAAGCAACCAATCTGTGAAAGACTTTGGGGTATTTACGTTTCAGACCATATACGTAGTTCATCTTGCCTACTTTGTTGATGTGAGGAGGAAATGGACATTAAGCATAATTATGTGCTTCTTGAGTGTTGTCATCATAGACAATAGTCATGACTGGTGTCGTAGCCTCCATCATTTTTGTTTACTATTAGGCCTACCCCATCTTTGGCTGGTAGGCGTCTAGTCCTTTTCAGGCCAAAAGGTTATGAATATGGATTGTAGGAAATGTCTGCAGTTTACTAGAACACTCATTTGAGTGGTAATACCTGACTCATCATGATCACTACAGGGAGACAGACACTCATTTGAGTGGTCATACCTGTCTCATCATGATCACTAGAGGGAGACAAACACTCATTTGAGTGGTCATACCTGTCTCATCATGATCACTAGAGGGAGACAGACACTCACTTGAGTGGCAATACCTGACTCATCATGATCACTAGAGGGAGACAAACACTCATTTGAGTGGTCATACCTGACTCATCATGATCACTAGAGGGAGACAGACACTCATTTGAGTGGCAATACCTGACTCATCATGATCACTAGAAGGAGACAGACACTCACTTGAGTGGCAATACCTGACTCATCATGATCACTAGATGGACACAGACACTCACTTGAGTGGTAATACCTGACTCATCATGATCACTAGATGGAGACAGACACTCACTTGAGTGGCAATACCTGACTCATCATGATCACTAGATGGAGACAGACACTCACTTGAGTGGTCATACCTGTCTCATCATGATCACTAGAGGGAGACAGACACTCACTTGAGTGGCAATACCTGACTCATCATGATCACTAGATGGAGACAGACACTCACTTGAGTGGTCATACCTGTCTCATCATGATCACTAGAGGGAGACAGACACTCACTTGAGTGGCAATACCTGACTCATCATGATCACTAGATGGAGACAGACACTCACTTGAGTGGTCATACCTGTCTCATCATGATCACTAGAGGGAGACAGACACTCACTTGAGTGGCAATACCTGACTCATCATGATCACTAGATGGAGACAGACACTCACTTGAGTGGTCATACCTGTCTCATCATTATCACAAGAGGGAGACAGACACTCACTTGAGTGGTCATACCTGTCTCATCATGATCACAAGAGGGAGACAGATTCTCACTTAAGTGGTCATACCTGTCTCATCATGATCACTACAGGGAGACAGACACTGTCTATGGCAACCCCATTAGCAACCGCTGTACAGTTATACATGCAGATGTTGATATGGAAACATCCTTACCTGCAGATGGTTCAGATTGACGTTCCCTCATGTAACACAGATGGCAAATCCTTTAATGAATAGATGATCATATCAATTTTGTCAGCAACGAGCGCCCTCTCCAGTTTATAGGTGAACATGCTAGTTATCCTGATATTTCAAAGCAGCTGAACTTGAATCTTGTCAACATTTTTGTCCATTGTAACTGTCAAATAAAGAAAGAGGAAAATGAATGAAACAAAATGGATTGTAGGTTCTCAATGCAGAAGACCCATTACAGGACTGGATGGGTCAGATGGTATAGCACAGGTACGGCAGTTAACATGTTAATGGGTTACATGTATAACCTCCGTTTCAGACAGGCGTCCCAGCATCACCATTGAACTCAATAGATCAGGAGCAACTTTAGGTTGACCCAATTCAGATTCTGGTTTCAGAAAGGTGAACTTATGGCACTGGAAAACAAGTAGGCCTACAAACAAATGGACATAGCAACCAATCTGTGGAAGACTTTGGGGTATTTACGTTTCAGACCATATACGTTGTTCATCTTGCCTACTTTGTTGATGCGAGGAGGAAATGGACATTAAGCATAATTATGTGCTTCTTGAGTGTTGTCATCATAGACAATAGTCATGACTGGTGTCGTAGCCTCCATCATTTTTGTTTACTATTAGGCCTACCCCATCTTTGGCTGGTAGGCGTCTAGTCCTTTTCAGGCCAAAAGGTTATGAATATGCATTGTAGGAAATGTCTGCAGTTCACTAGAACACTCATTTGAGTGGTCATACCTGACTCATCATGATCACAAGAGGGAGACAGACACTCATTTGAGTGGTCATACCTGTCTCATTATGATCAATAGAGGGAGAAAGACACTCACTTGAGTGGCAATACCTGACTCATCATGATCACTAGAGGGAGACAGACACTCACTTGAATTGCAATACCTGACTCATCATGATCACTACAGGGAGACAGACACTCATTTGAGTGGCAATACCTGACTCGTCATGATCACTAGAGGGAGACAGACACTCACTTGAGTGGCAATACCTGACTCATCATGATCACTAGATGGAGACAAACACTCACTTGAGTGGCAATACCTGACTCATCATGATCACTAGAGGGAGACAGTCACTCATTTGAGTGGCAATACCTGACTCATCATGATCACTACAGGGAGACAGACACTCACTTGAGTGGTCATACCTGTCTCATCATAATCACAGGAGGGAGACAGGCACTCACTTGAGTGGTCATACCTGTCTCATCATGATCACAAGAGGGAGACAGGCACTCACTTGAGTGGTCATACCTGTCTCATCATGATCACTACAGGGAGACAGACACTGTCTATGGCAACCCCATTAGTAACTGCTGTACAGTTATACATGCAGATGTTGATATGGAAACATCCTTACCTGCAGATGGTTCAGATTGACGTTCCCTCATGTAACACAGATGGCAAATCCTTTAATGAATGGATGATTATATCAATCTTGTCAGCAACTAGCGCCCTCTCCAGTCCATTGGTGAAAAGGCTGGTTATCCTGATATTTGAAAGCAGCTGAACTTGAATCTTGTCAACGTTTATGTCCCTTGTAACTGTCAAATAAAGAAAGAGGAAAATGAATGAAACAAAATGGATTGTAGGTTCTCAATGCAGAAGACCCATTAAAGGACTGGATGTGTCAGATGGTATAGCACAGGTACGGCAGTTAACATGTTAATGGGTTACATGTATAACCTCCGTTTCAGACAGGCGTTCCAGCGTCACCATTGAACTCAATAGATCAAGAGCGACTTTAGGTTGACCCAATTCAGATTCTGGTTTCAGATAGGCGAACTTATGGCACTGGCAAACAAGTAGGCCTACAAACAAATGGACAAACGGACATGGCAACCAATCTGTGGAAGACTTTGGGGTATTTATGTTTCAGACCATATACGTTGTTCATCTTGCCTACTTTGTTGATGCGAGGAGGAAATGGACATTAAGCATAATTATGTGCTTCTTGAGTGTTGTCATCATAGACAATAGTCATGACTGGTGTCGTAGCCTTCATCATTTTTGTTGACTATTAGGCCTACAACATCTTTGGCTAGTAGGCGTCTAGTCCTTTTCAGGCCAAAAGGTTATGAATATGCATTGTAGGAAATGTCTGCAGTTCACTAGAACACTCATTTGAGTGGTAATACCTGACTCATCATGATCACTACAGGGAGACAGACACTGTCTATGGCAACCCCATTAGTAACCGCTGTACAGTCATACATGCAGATGTTAATATGGTAACATCCTTATTTACCTGCAGATGGTTCAGATTGACGTTCCCTCATGTAACACAGATGGCAAATCCTTTAATGAATGGATGATCATATCAATCTTGTCAGCAACTAGCGCCCTCTCCAGTTTATAGGTGAACATGCTAGTTATCCTGATATTTCAAAGCAGCTGAACTTGAATCTTGTCAACATTTTTGTCCATTGTAACTGTCAAATAAAGAAAGAGGAAAATGAATGAAACAAAATGGATTGTAGGTTCTCAATGCAGAAGACCCATTACAGGACTGGATGGGTCAGATGGTATAGCACAGGTACGGCAGTTAACATGTTAATGGGTTACATGTATAACCTCCGTTTCAGACAGGCGTCCCAGCATCACCATTGAACACAATAGATCAGGAGCAACTTTAGGTTGACCCAATTCAGATTCTGGTTTCAGAAAGGTGAACTTATGGCACTGGAAAACAAGTAGGCCTACAAACAAATGAACAATCGGACATAGCAACCAATCTGTGGAAGACTTTGGGGTATTTATGTTTCAGACCATATACGTTGTTCATCTTGCCTACTTTGTTGATGCGAGGAGGAAATGGACATTAAGCATAATTATGTGCTTCTTGAGTGTTGTCATCATAGACAATAGTCATGAGTGGTGTCGTGGCCTCCATCATTTTTGTTTACTATTAGGCCTACCCCATCTTTGGCTGGTAGGCGTCTAGTCCTTTTCAGACCAAAAGGTTATGAATATGCATTGTAGGAAATGTCTGCAGTTCACTAGAACACTCATTTGAGTGGTCATACCTGACTCATCATGATCACAAGAGGGAGACAGACACTCATTTGAGTGGTCATACCTGTCTCATTATGATCAATAGAGGGAGAAAGACACTCACTTGAGTGGCAATACCTGACTCATCATGATCACTAGAGAGAGACAGACACTCATTTGAGTGGCAATATCTGACTCATCATGATCACAAGAGGGAGACAGACACTAATTTGAGTGGTCATACCTGTCTCATTATGATCAATAGAGGGAGAAAGACACTCACTTGAGTGGCAATACCTGACTCATCATGATCACTAGAGGGAGACAGACACTCACTTGAATTGCAATACCTGACTCATCATGATCACTACAGGGAGACAGACACTCATTTGAGTGGCAATACCTGACTCATCATGATCACTAGAGGGAGACAGACACTCATTTGAGTGGCAATACCTGACTCATCATGATCACTAGATGGAGACAAACACTCACTTGAGTGGCAATACCTGACTCATCATGATCACTAGAGGGAGACAGACACTCATTTGAGTGGCAATACCTGACTCATCATGATCACTAGATGGAGACAGACACTCACTTGAGTGGTCAAACCTGTCTCATCATGATCACTAGAGGGAGACAGACACTCACTTGAGTGGTCATACCTGTCTCATCATAATCACAGGAGGGAGACAGACACTCACTTGAGTGGTCATACCTGACTCATCATGATCACTACAGGGAGACAGACACTCATTTGAGTGGCAATACCTGACTCATCATGATCACTAGATGGAGACAGACACTCACTTGAGTGGTCATACCTGACTCATCATGATCACAAGAGGGAGACAGGCACTCACTTGATTGGTCATACCTGTCTCATCATGATCACTACAGGGAGACAGACACTGTCTATGGCAACCCCATTAGTAACCGCTGTACAGTTATACATGCAGATGTTGATATGGAAACATCCTTACCTGCAGATGGTTCAGATTGATGTTCCCTCATGTAACACAGATGGCAAATCCTTTAATGAATGGATGATAATATCAATCTTGTCAGCAACTAGCGCCCTCTCCAGTCCATTGGTGAAAAGGCTGGTTATCCTGATATTTGAAAGCAGCTGAACTTGAATCTTGTCAACGTTTTTGTCCCTTGTAACTGTCAAATAAAGAAAGAGGAAAATGAATGAAACAAAAAGGATTGTAGGTTCTCAATGCAGAAGACCCATTAAAGGACTGGATGTGTCAGATGGTATAGCACAGGTACGGCAGTTAACATGTTAATGGGTTACATGTATAACCTCCGTTTCAGACAGGCGTCCCAGCGTCACAATTGAACTCAATAGATCAGGAGGGACTTTAGGTTGACCCAATTCAGATTCTGGTTTCAGATAGGCGAACTTATGGCACTGGAAAACAAGTAAGCCTACAAACAAATGAACAAACGGACATAGCAACCAATCTGTGGAAGACTTTGGGGTATTTATGTTTCAGACCATATACGTTGTTCATCTTGCCTACTTTGTTGATGCGAGGAGGAAATGGACATTAAGCATAATTATGTGCTTCTTGAGTGTTGTCATCATAGACAATAGTCATGACTGGTGTCGTAGCCTCCATCATTTTTGTTTACTATTAGGCCTACACCATCTTTGGCTGGTAGGCGTCTAGTCCTTTTCAGACCAAAAGGTTATGAATATGCATTGTAGGAAATGTCTGCAGTTCACTAGAACACTCATTTGAGTGGTCATACCTGCCTCATCATGATCACAAGAGGGAGACAGACACTCATTTGAGTGGTCATACCTGTCTCATTATGATCAATAGAGGGAGAAAGACACTTGAGTGGCAATACCTGACTCATCATGATCACTAGAGGGAGACAGACACTCACTTGAATTGCAATACCTGACTCATCATGATCACTACAGGGAGACAGACACTCATTTGAGTGGCAATACCTGTCTCATCATGATCACTAGATGGACACAGACACTCACTTGAGTGGCAATACCTGACTCATCATGATCACTAGAGGGAGACAGACACTCACTTGAGTGGCAATACCTGACTCATCATGATCACTACAGGGAGACAGACACTCATTTGAGTGGCAATACCTGACTCATCATGATCACTAGATGGACACAGACACTCACTTGAGTGGCAATACCTGACTCATCATGATCACTACAGGGAGACAGACACTCACTTGAGTGGCAATACCTGACTCATCATGATCACTAGATGGACACAGACACTCACTTGAGTGGCAATACCTGTCTCATCATGATCACTAGATGGACACAGACACTCACTTGAGTGGCAATACCTGACTCATCATGATCACTACAGGGAGACAGACACTCATTTGAGTGGCAATACCTGACTCGTCATGATCACTAGATGGACACAGACACTCACTTGAGTGGCAATACCTGACTCATCATGATCACTACAGGGAGACAGACACTCATTTGAGTGGCAATACCTGACTCGTCATGATCACTAGATGGACACAGACACTCACTTGAGTGGCAATACCTGACTCATCATGATCACTACAGGGAGACAGACACTCACTTGAGTGGTCATACCTGTCTCATCATAATCACAGGAGGGAGAGAGACACTCACTTGAGTGGTCATACCTGTCTCATCATAATCACAGGAGGGAGACAGGCACTCACTTGAGTGGTCATACCTGACTCATCATGATCACAAGAGGGAGACAGGCACTCACTTGAGTGGTCATACCTGTCTTATCATGATCACTACAGGGAGACAGACACTGTCTATGGCAACCCCATTAGTAACCGCTGTACAGTTATACATGCAGATGTTGATATGGAAACATCCTTACCTGCAGATGGTTCAGATTGACGTTCCCTCATGTAACACAGATGGCAAATCCTTAAATGAATGGATGATAATATCAATCTTGTCAGCAACTAGCGCCCTCTCCAGTCCATTGGTGATAAGGCTGGTTATCCTGATATTTGAAAGCAGCTGAACTTGAATCTTGTCAACGTTTTTGTCCCTTGTAACTGTCAAATAAAGAAAGAGGAAAATGAATGAAACAAAATGGATTGTAGGTTCTCAATGCAGAAGACCCATTAAAGGACTGGATGTGTCAGATGGTATAGCACAGGTACGGCAGTTAACATGTAAATGGGTTACATGTATAACCTCCGTTTCAGACAGGCGTCCCAGCGTCACCATTGAACTCAATAGATCAGGAGCGACTTTAGGTCGACCCAATTCAGATTTTGGTTTCAGATAGGTGAACTTATGACACTGGAAAACAAGTAAGCCTACAAACAAATGAACAAACGGACATAGCAACCAATCTGTGGAAGACTTTGGGGTATTTATGTTTCAGACCATATACGTTGTTCATCTTGCCTACTTTGTTGATGCGAGGAGGAAATGGACATTAAGCATAATTATGTGCTTCTTGAGTGTTGTCATCATAGACAATAGTCATGACTGGTGTCATAGCCTTCATCATTTTCGTTTACTATAAGCCTACCCCATCTTTGGCTAGTAGGCGTCTAGTCCTTTTCAGGCCAAAAGGTTATGAATATGCATTGTAGGAAATGTCTGCAGTTCACTAGAACACTCATTTGAGTGGTAATACCTGACTCATCATGATCACTACAGGGAGACAGACACTCACTTGAGTGGCAATACCTGACTCATCATAATCACTACAGGGAGACAGACACTCACTTGAGTGGCAATACCTGACTCATCATAATCACTACAGGGAGACAGACACTCACTTGAGTGGCAATACCTGTCTCATCATGATCACTAGATGGACACAGACACTCACTTGAGTGGCAATACCTGACTCATCATGATCACTACAGGGAGACAGACACTCACTTGAGTGGCAATACCTGACTCATCATAATCACTACAGGGAGACAGACACTCACTTGAGTGGCAATACCTGTCTCATCATGATCACTAGATGGACACAGACACTCACTTGAGTGGCAATACCTGACTCATCATGATCACTACAGGGAGACAGACACTCATTTGAGTGGCAATACCTGACTCGTCATGATCACTAGAGGGAGACAGACACTCACTTGAGTGGCAATACCTGACTCATCATGATCACTAGAGGGAGACAGACACTCACTTGAGTGACAATACCTGACTCATCATGATCACTACAGGGAGACAGACACTCACTTGAGTGGTCATACCTGACTCATCATGATCACTACAGGGAGACAGACACTCACTTGAGTGGCAATACCTGACTCATCATGATCACTACAGGGAGACAGACACTCACTTGAGTCTAAATACGTGACTCATCATGATCACTACAGGGAGACAGACACTCACTTGAGTCTAAATACGTGACTCATCATGATCACTACAGGGAGACAGACACTCAGTTGAGTGGCAATACCTGACTCATCATGATCACTACAGGGAGACAGACACTCACTTGAGTGGCAATACCTGACTCATCATGATCAGTAGAGGGAGACAGATTCTCACTTGAGTGGCAATACTTGACTCATCATGATCACTACAGGGAGACAGACACTGTCTATGGCAACCCCATTAGTAACCGCTGTACAGTCATACATGCAGATGTTAATATGGTAACATCCTTATTTACCTGCAGATGGTTCAGATTGACGTTCCCTCATGTAAAAACAGATGGCAAATCCTTTAATGAATGGATGATCATATCAATCTTGTCAGCAACTAGCGCCCTCTCCAGTTTATAGGTGAACGGGCTAGTTATCCTGATATTTGAAAGCAGCTGAACTTGAATCTTGTAAACGTTTTTGTCCCTTGTAACTGTCAAATAAAGAAAGAGGAAAATGAATGAAACAAAATGGATTGTAGGTCCTCAATGCAGAAGACCCATTAAAGGACTGGATGTGTCAGATGGTATAGCACAGGTACGGCAGTTAACATGTTAATGGGTTACATGTATAACCTCCGTTTCAGACAGGCGTCCCAGCGTCACCATTGAACTCAATAGATCAGGAGCGACTTTAGGTTGACCCAATTCAGATTCTGGTTTCAGATAGGCGAACTTATGGCACTGGAAAACAAGTAGGCCTACAAACAAATGAACAAACGGACATAGCAACCAATCTGTGGAAGACTTTGGGGTATTTATGTTTCAGACCATATACGTTGTTCATCTTGCCTACTTTGTTGATGCGAGGAGGAAATGGACATTAAGCATAATTAAGTGCTTCTTGAGTGTTGTCATCATAGACAATAGTCATGACTGGTGTCGTAGCCTTCATCATTTTCGTTTACTATTAGGCCTACCCCATCTTTGGCTAGTAGGCGTCTAGTCCTTTTCAGGCCAAAAGGTTATGAATATGCATTGTAGGAAATGTCTGCAGTTCACTAGAACACTCATTTGAGTGGTAATACCTGACTCATCATGATCACTACAGGGAGACAGACACTGTCTATGGCAGCCCCATTAGTAACCGCTGTACAGTCATACATGCAGATGTTAATATGGTAACATCCTTATTTACCTGCAGATGGTTCAGATTGACGTTCCCTCATGTAACACAGATGGCAAATCCTTTAATGAATGGATGATCATATCATTCTTGTCAGCAACTAGCGCCCTCTCCAGTTTATAAGTGAACGGGCTAGTTATCCTGATATTTGAAAGCAGCTGAACTTTAATCTTGTCAACGTTTTTGTCCATTGTAACTGTCAAATAAACAAAGAGGAAAATGAATGAAACAAAATGGATTTTAGGTTCTCAGTGCAGAAGACCCATTAAAGGACTGGATGGGTCAGATGGCATAGCACAGGTACGGCAGTTAACATCTTAATGGGTTACATGTATAACCTCCGTTTCAGACAGGCGTCCCAGCGTCACCATTGAACTCAAAAGATCAGGAGGGACTTTAGGTTGACCCAATTCAGATTCTGGTTTCAGAAAGGTGAACTTATGGCACTGGAAAACAAGTAGGCCTACAAACAAATGGACAAAGCAACCAATCTGTGGAAGACTTTGGGGTATTTACGTTTCAGACCATATACGTTGTTCATCTTGCCTACTTTGTTGATGCGAGGAGGAAATGGACATTAAGCATAATTATGTGCTTCTTGAGTGTTGTCATCATAGATAATAGTCATGACTGGTGTCGTAGCCTCCATCATTTTTGTTTACTATTAGGCCTACACCATCTTTGGCTGGTAGGCGTCTAGTCCTTTCAGACCAAAAGGTTATGAATATGCATTGTAGGAAATGTCTGCAGTTCACTAGAACACTCATTTGAGTGGTCATACCTGCCTCATCATGATCACAAGAGGGAGACAGACACTCATTTGAGTGGTCATACCTGTCTCATTATGATCAATAGAGGGAGAAAGACACTTGAGTGGCAATACCTGACTCATCATGATCACTAGAGGGAGACAGACACTCACTTGAATTGCAATACCTGACTCATCATGATCACTACAGGGAGACAGACACTCATTTGAGTGGCAATACCTGTCTCATCATGATCACTAGATGGACACAGACACTCACTTGAGTGGCAATACCTGACTCATCATGATCACTACAGGGAGACAGACACTCACTTGAGTGGTCATACCTGACTCATCATGATCACTACAGGGAGACAGACACTCACTTGAGTGGTCATACCTGTCTCATCATAATCACAGGAGGGAGACAGGCACTCACTTGAGTGGTCATACCTGACTCATCATGATCACAAGAGGGAGACAGGCACTCACTTGAGTGGTCATACCTGTCTCATCATGATCACTACAGGGAGACAGACACTGTCTATGGCAACCCCATTAGTAACCGCTGTACAGTTATACATGCAGATGTTGATATGGAAACATCCTTACCTGCAGATGGTTCAGATTGACGTTCCCTCATGTAACACAGATGGCAAATCCTTAAATGAATGGATGATAATATCAATCTTGTCAGCAACTAGCGCCCTCTCCAGTCCATTGGTGATAAGGCTGGTTATCCTGATATTTGAAAGCAGCTGAACTTGAATCTTGTCAACGTTTTTGTCCCTTGTAACTGTCAAATAAAGAAAGAGGAAAATGAATGAAACAAAATGGATTGTAGGTTCTCAATGCAGAAGACCCATTAAAGGACTGGATGTGTCAGATGGTATAGCACAGGTACGACAGTTAACATGTTAATGGGTTACATGTATAACCTCCGTTTCAGACAGGCGTCCCAGCGTCACCATTGAACTCAATAGATCAGGAGCGACTTTAGGTTGACCCAATTCAGATTCTGGTTTCAGATAGGCGAACTTATGGCACTGGAAAACAAGTAGGCCTACAAACAAATGAACAAACGGACATAGCAACCAATCTGTGGAAGACTTTGGGGTATTTATGTTTCAGACCATATACGTTGTTCATCTTGCCTACTTTGTTGATGCGAGGAGGAAATGGACATTAAGCATAATTAAGTGCTTCTTGAGTGTTGTCATCATAGACAATAGTCATGACTGGTGTCGTAGCCTTCATCATTTTCGTTTACTATTAGGCCTACAACATCTTCGGCTAGTAGGCGTCTCGTCCTTTTCAGGCCAAAAGGTTATGAATATGCATTGTAGGAAATGTCTGCAGTTCACTAGAACACTCATTTGAGTGGTAATACCTGACTCATCATGATCACTACAGGGAGACAGACACTCATTTGAGTGGTCATACCTGTCTCATCATGATCACTAGATGGACACAGACACTCACTTGAGTGGTCATACCTGTCTCATTATGATCACTAGAGGGAGACAGATTCTCACTTGAGTGGCAATACCTGACTCCTCATGATCACTACAGGGAGACAGACACTCATTTGAGTGGCAATACCTGACTCATCATGATCACTAGATGGAGACAGACACTCACTTGAGTGGTCATACCTGTCTCATTATGATCACTAGAGGGAGACAGATTCTCACTTGAGTGGCAATACCTGACTCCTCATGATCACTACAGGGAGACAGACACTCATTTGAGTGGCAATACCTGACTCATCATGGTCACTAGAGGGAGACAGATTCTCACTTGAGTGGTCATACCTGACTCATCATGATCACTACAGGGAGACAGACACTCACTTGAGTGGTCATACCTGTCTCATCATAATCACAGGAGGGAGACAGACACTCACTTGAGTGGTCATACCTGACTCATCATGATCACAAGAGGGAGACAGATTCTCACTTGAGTGGTCATACCTGTCTCATCATGATCACTACAGGGAGACAGACACAGTCTATGGCAACCCCATTAGTAACCGCTGTACAGTTATACATGCAGATGTTGATATGGAAACATCCTTACCTGCAGATGGTTCAGATTGACGTTCCCTCATGTAACACAGATGGCAAATCCTTTAATGAATGGATGATAATATCAATCTTGTCAGCAACTAGCGCCCTCTCCAGTCCCTTGGTGAAAAGGCTGGTTACCCTGATATTTGAAAGCAGCTGAACTTGAATCTTGTCAACGTTTTTGTCCCTTGTAACTGTCAAATAAAGAAAGAGGAAAATGAATGAAACAAAATGGATTGTAGGTTCTCAATGCAGAAGACCCATTAAAGGACTGGATGTGTCAGATGGCATAGCACAGGTACGGCAGTAAACATGTTAATGGGTTACATGTATAACCTCTGTTTCAGACAGGCGTCCCAGCGTCACCATTGCCCTCAATAGATCAGGAGGGACTTTAGGTTGACCCAATTCAGATTCTGGTTTCAGATAGGCGAACTTATGGCACTGGAAAACAAGTAAGCCTACAAACACATGAACAAACGGACATAGCAACCAATCTGTGGAAGACTTTGGGGTATTTACGTTTCAGACCATATACGTTTTTCATCTTGCCTACTTTGTTGATGCGAGGAGGAAATGGACATTAAGCATAATTATGTGCTTCTTGAGTGTTGTCATCATAGACAATAGTCATGACGGGTGTCGTAGCCTTCATCATTTTCGTTTACTATTAGGCCTACACCATCTTTGGCTGGAAGGCATCTAGCCCTTTTCAGGCCAAAAGGTTATGAATATGCATTGTAGGAAATGTCTGCAGTTCACTAGAACACTCATTTGAGTGGTCATACCTGACTCATCATGATCACTAGAGGGAGACAAACACTCATTTGAGTGGTCATACCTGTCTCATCATGATCACTAGAGGGAGACAAACACTCATTTGAGTGGTCATACCTGTCTCATTATGATCACTAGAGGGAGACAGACACTCATTTGAGTGGCAATACCTGACTCATCATGATCACTAGATGGAGACAGACACTCACTTGAGTGGCAATACCTGACTCATCATGATCACTAGATGGAGACAGACACTCACTTGAGTGGTCATACCTGACTCATCATGATCACTACAGGGAGACAGACACTGTCTATGGCAACCCCATTAGTAACCGCTGTACAGTTATACATGCAGATGTTGATATGGAAACATCCTTACCTGCAGATGGTTCAGATTGACGTTCCCTAATGTAACAGATGGCAAATCCTTTAATGAATGGATGATAATATCAATCTTGTCAGCAACTAGCGCCCTCTCCAGTCCATTGGTGAAAAGGCTGGTTACCCTGATATTTGAAAGCAGCTGAACTTGAATCTTGTCAACGTTTTTGTCCCTTGTAACTGTCAAATAAAGAAAGAGGAAAATGAATGAAACAAAAAGGATTGTAGGTTCTCAATGCAGAAGACCCATTAAAGGACTGGATGTGTCAGATGGTATAGCACAGGTACGGCAGTAAACATGTTAATGGGTTACATGTATAACCTCCGTTTCAGACAGGCGTCCCAGCGTCACCATTGAACTCAATAGATCAGGAGCGACTTTAGGTTGACCCAATTCAGATTCTGGTTTCAGATAGGCGAACTTATGGCACTGGAAAACAAGTAGGCCTACAAACAAATGAACAAACGGACATAGCAACCAATCTGTGGAAGACTTTGGGGTATTTATGTTTCAGACCATATACGTTGTTCATCTTGCCTACTTTGTTGATGCGAGGAGGAAATGGACATTAAGCATAATTATGTGCTTCTTGAGTGTTGTCATCATAGACAATAGTCATGACTGGTGTCGTAGCCTCCATCATTTTTGTTTACTATTAGGCCTACACCATCTTTGGCTGGTAGGCGTCTAGTCCTTTTCAGACCAAAAGGTTATGAATATGCATTGTAGGAAATGTCTGCAGTTCACTAGAACACTCATTTGAGTGGTAATACCTGACTCATCATGATCACTACAGGGAGACAGACACTGTCTATGGCAACCCCATTAGTAACCGCTGTACAGTCATACATGCAGATGTTAATATGGTAACATCCTTATTTACCTGCAGATGGTTCAGATTGACGTTCCCTCATGTAACACAGATGGCAAATCCTTTAATGAATGGATGATCATATCATTCTTGTCAGCAACTAGCGCCCTCTCCAGTTTATAAGTGAACGGGCTAGTTATCCTGATATTTGAAAGCAGCTGAACTTGAATCTTGTCAACGTTTTTGTCCATTGTAACTGTCAAATAAAGAAAGAGGAAAATGAATGAAACAAAATGGATTTTAGGTTCTCATTGCAGAAGACCCATTAAAGGACTGGATGGGTCAGATGGCATAGCACAGGTACGGCAGTTAACATCTTAATGGGTTACATGTATAACCTCCGTTTCAGACAGGCGTCCCAGCGTCACCATTGAACTCAAAAGATCAGGAGGGACTTTAGGTTGACCCAATTCAGATTCTGGTTTAAGATAGGCGAACTTATGACACTGGAAAACAAGTAGGCCTACAAACAAATGAACAAACGGACAAAGCAACCAATCTGTGGAAGACTTTGGGGTATTTATGTTTCAGACCATATACGTTGTTCATCTTGCCTACTTTGTTGATGCGAGGAGGAAATGGACATTAAGCATAATTATGTGCTTCTTGAGTGTTGTCATCATAGACAATAGTCATGACTGGTGTCGTAGCCTCCATCATTTTTGTTTACTATTAGGCCTACCCCATCTTTGGCTGGTAGGCGTCTAGTCCTTTTCAGGCCAAAAGGTTTTGTATATGCATTGTAGGATATGTCTGCAGTTCACTGGAACACTCACTTGAGTGGCAATACCTGACTCATCATGATAACTACAGGGAGACAGACACACACTTGAGTGGTCATACCCGACTCATCATGATCACAAGAGGGAGACAGACACTCACTTGAGTGGTCATACCTGTCTCATCATGATCACTACAGGGAGACAGACACTGTCTATGGCAACCCCATTAGTAACTGCTGTACAGTTATACATGCAGATGTTGATATGGAAACATCCTTACCTGCAGATGGTTCAGATTGACGTTCCCTCATGTAACACAGATGGCAAATCCTTAAATGAATGGATGATCATATCAATCTTGTCAGCAACTAGCGCCCTCTCCAGTCCCTTGGTGAACAGGCTGGTTACCCTGATATTTGAAAGCAGCTGAACCTGAAACATATCAATGATTTTGTCCATTGTAACTGTCAAATAAAGAAAGAGGAAAATGAATGAAACAAAATGGATTGTAGGTTCTCAATGCAGAAGACCCATTAAAGGACTGGATGGGTCAGATGGTATAGCACAGGTACGGCAGTTAACATGTTAATGGGTTACATGTATAACCTCCGTTTCAGACAGGCGTCCCAGCGTCACCATTGAACTCAATAGATCAGGACCAACTTTAGGTCGACCCAATTCAGATTTTGGTTTCAGATAGGTGAACTTATGACACTGGAAAACAAGTAAGCCTACAAACAAATGAACAAACGGACATAGCAACCAATCTGTGGAAGACTTTGGGGTATTTATGTTTCAGACCATATACGTTGTTCATCTTGCCTACTTTGTTGATGCGAGGAGGAAATGGACATTAAGCATAATTATGTGCTTCTTGAGTGTTATCATCATAGACAATAGTCATGACTGGTGTCGTAGCCTTCATCATTTTCGTCTACTATTAGGCATACCCCATCTTTGGCTGGTAGGCGTCTAGCCCTTTTCAGGCCAAAAGGTTATGAATATGCATTGTAGGAAATGTCTGCAGTTCATTAGAACACTCATTTGAGTCATCATGATCACTACAGGGAGACAGACACTCACTTGAGTGGTCATACCCGTCTTATCATGATCACTAGAGGGAGACAGACACTCACTTGAGTGGTCATACCTGTCTCACCATGATCACTAGAGGGAGACAGACACTCACTTGAGTGGCAATACCTGACTCATCATGATCACTAGAGAGAGACAGACAATCACTTGAGTGGTCATACCTGTCTCATCATGATCACTACAGGGAGACAGACACTAACTTGAGTGGCAATACCTGACTCATCATGATCACTAGAGGGAGACAGATTCTCACTGGAGTGGCAATACCTGACTCCTCATGATCACTAGAGGGAGACAGACACTAACTTGAGTGGTCATACCTGACTCATCATGATCACTACAGGGAGACAGACACTGTCTATGGCAACCCCATTAGTAACCGCTGTACAGTCATACATGCATATGTTAATATGGAAACATCCTCACCTGCAGATGGTTCAGATTGACGTTCCCTCATGTAACACAGATGGCAAATCCTTTAATGAATGGATGATCATATCAATCTTGTCAGCAACTAGCGCCCTCTCCAGTCCCTTGGTGAAAAGGCTGGTTACCCTGATATTTGAAAGCAGCTGAACTTGAATCTTGTCAACGTTTTTGTCCCTTGTAACTGTCAAATAAAGAAAGAGGAAAATGAATGAAACAAAATGGATTGTAGGTTCTCAATGCAGAAGACCCATTAAAGGACTGGATGTGTCAGATGGTATAGCACAGGTACGGCAGTTAACATGTTAATGGGTTACATGTATAACCTCCGTTTCAGACAGGCGTCCCAGCGTCACCATTGAACTCAATAGATCAGGAGCGACTTTAGGTTGACCCAATTCAGATTCTGGTTTCAGATAGGCAAACTTATGGCACTGGAAAACAAGTAGGCCTACAAATAAATGAACAAACGGAAATAGCAACCAATCTGTGGAAGACTTTGGGGTATTTATGTTTCAGACCATATACGTTGTTCATCTTGCCTACTTTGTTGATGCGAGGAGGAAATGGACATTAAGCATAACTAGACCTGTGTTTGTTGACAAACACTGAGCTGTTTCGTGCATGTTTTATAAATAATATGAAAAATAAACATGAACGCAATTGGCCCAGTACAGAAAAAAAGCAAATCAGTGGTGTCTTCATTGCCGTTAACAACTATCAGGAGCGTCGTCAGTTGTCCATCAATACACACATAATGTATGTATACTATGTATGTATGTGTGTATGTACATACACGTGGCAATACACGAGTCTGCTATATGCCAGCGTGCATAGTATGTATGGTTGTGCTTATGGGCAGTGGAAACAGCAAAATGATTGATTTTCTAGCTCATCGTGCTCCATTCACCTGTACACAATTGTCCCACTACTACAGAAAAAATGGCAAAATTAAATATTCAAAAATTAATAAAAAATCAGCCGATTACGTCATCGTGAAGTCACTTCATATTATGGATACTAGTACCATTCCCTACCTACCCACCAAGTTTCATTACCATCCGATATTCCCTTATATGTGAATCTGAAAATCGGCTTTTTGATGACGTCATCATGACGTCACACCTTTTTGGTAAATTGTGGCATATGCCTATAACCTAACAAACATTTAACCGAAAAAAATTCGAAAATACGATTTGTCGTTCAGGAGATATAAAGAAAAGGTCCAAAAATTTAATAATTCGTATAAAATCACACGATGACGTCATCGACACGTGACCACATTTTTTGTGTATAACACGTCCCCATATACTTACATACCAAGTTTGAGTTACATCGGACTTATAGCTCTGGAGATAAAGAGCCCTGAAATTTGCACTTTTATGATGACGTCATGGTGCACGTGATGACGTCATGATGACGTACATACGCGGCATGCGATTCGGGGTGGTGGTCTAACTATGTGCCAAGTATGAAGTTTATCCGAACTGGCATGAGGGTAGAAGTGACTTGTAGAAAAACCGTGTGTTATGTCTATGGGAAAAAAGTGGAAAAAGAAGAAATAAAAAAGGAAAAAGAAAAAAAAAAATAAGAAAAACAAAAGCTGTTCCGCGGTCTGGGAAACAGCTAATTATGTGCTTCTTGAGTGTTGTCATCATAGACAATAGTCATGACTGGTGTCGTAGCCTTCATCATTTTTGTTTACTATTAGGTCTACCCCATCTTTGGCTGGTAGGCGTCTAGTCCTTTTCAGGCCAAAAGGTTATGAATATGCATTGTAGGAAATGTCTGCAGTTCACTAGAACACTCATTTGAGTGGTCATACCTGACTCATCATGATCACTAGAGGGAGACAGACACTCATTTGAGTGGTCATACCTGTCTCATTATGATCAATAGAGGAAGAAAGACACTCACGTGAGTGGTCATACCTGTCTCATCATGATCACTAGAGGGAGACAGATTCTCACTTGAGTGGCAATACCTGACTCATCATGATCACTAGAGGGAGACAGACACTCACTTGAGTGGTCATACCTGACTCATCATGATCACTAGAGGGAGACAGACACTCACTTGAGTGGTCATACCTGACTCGTCATGATCACTAGAGGGAGACAGACACTCATTTGAGTGGCAATACCTGACTCGTCATGATCACTAGAGGGAGACAGACACTCATTTGAGTGGCAATACCTAGCTCATCATGATCACTAGAGGGAGACAGACACTCATTTGAGTGGCAATACCTGACTCATCATGATCACTAAATGGAGACAGACACTCACTTGAGTGGCAATACCTGACTCATCATGATCACTAGAGGGAGACAGACACTCACTTGAGTGGTCATACCTGACTCATCATGATAACAAGAGGGAGACAGAAACTCACTTGAGTGGTCATACCTGTCTCACCATGATCACTACAGGGAGACAGACACTCACTTGAGTGGCAATACCTGACTCATCATGATCACTAGAGGGAGACAGACACTCACTTGAGTGGCAATACCTGAATCATCATGATCACTAGATGGAGACAGACACTCACTTGAGTGGTCATACCTGTCTCATCATGATCACTAGAGGGAGACAGACACTCACTTGAGTGGTCATACCTGTCTCATCATGATCACTACAGGGAGACAGACACTAACTTGAGTGGCAATACCTGACTCATCATGATCACTAGATGGAGACAGACACTCACTTGAGTGGTCATACCTGTCTCATCATGATCACAAGAGGGAGACAGACACTCATTTGAGTGGTCATACCTGTCTCATCATGATCACTACAGGGAGACAGACACTGTCTATGGCAACCCCATTAGTAACCGCTGTACAGTCATACTTGCAGATGTTGATATGGAAACATCCTTACCTGCAGATGGTTCAGATTGACGTTCCCTCATGTAACACAGATGGCAAATCCTTTAATGAATGGATGATCATATCAATCTTGTCAGCAACTAGCGCCCTCTCCAGATCCTTGGTGAACAGGCTGGTTACCCTGATATTTGGAAGAAGCTGAACCTGAATCGTATCAATGATTTTTTCCATTGTAACTGTCAAATAAAGAAAGAGGAAAATGAATGAAACAAAATGGATTGTAGGTTCTCAATGCAGAAGACCCATTAAAGGACTGGATGTGTCAGATGGTATAGCACAGGTACGGCAGTTAACATGTTAATGGGTTACATGTATAACCTCCGTTTCAGACAGGCGTCCCAGCGTCACCATTGAACTCAATAGATCAGGACCAACTTTAGGTCGACCCAATTCAGATTTTGGTTTCAGATAGGCGAACTTATGACACTGGAAAACAAGTAAGCCTACAAACAAATGAACAAACGGACATAGCAACCAATCTGTGGAAGACTTTGGGGTATTTACTTTTCAGACCATATACATTGTTCATCTCGCCTACTTTGTTGATGCGAGGAGGTCTGAAATGGACATTAAGCATAATAATGTGCTTCTAAAGTGTTGTCATCATAGACAATAGTCATGACTGGTGTCGTAGCCTTCATCATTTTCGTTTACAATTAGGCCTACCCCATCTTTGGCTGGTTGGCGTCTAGTCCTTTTCAGGCCAAAAGGTTGTGAATATGCAATTGTAGGATATGTCTGCAGTTCACTAGATCACTCACTTGAGTGGTCATACCTGACTCATCATGATCACTAGAGGGAGACAGACACTCACTTGAGTGGTCATACCTGTCTCATCATGATCACTACAGGGAGACAGACACTCACTCGAGTGGCAATACCCGACTCATCATGATCACTAGAGGGAGACAGAAACTCACTTGAGTGGTCATACCTGTCTCATCATGATCACTAGAGGGAGACAGACACTCACTCGAGTGGCAATACCTGACTCATCATGATCACTAGAGGGAGACAGAAACTCACTTGAGTGGTCATACCTGTCTCATCATGATCACTAGAGGGAGACAGAAACTCACTTGAGTGGTCATACCTGTCTCATCATGATCACTAGAGGGAGACAGACACTCACTCGAGTGGCAATACCTGACTCATCATGATCACTAGAGGGAGACAGAAACTCACTTGAGTGGTCATACCTGTCTCATCATGATCACTACAGGGAGACAGACACTCACTTGAGTGGCAAGACCTGACTCATCATGATCACTAGAGGGAGACAGACACTCATTTGAGTGGCAATACCTGACTCATCATGATCACTAGAGGGAGACAGACACTCACTTGAGTGGCAATACCTGACTCATCATGATCACTAGAGGGAGACAGACACTCACTTGAGTGGTCATACCTGTCTCATCATGATCACTACAGGGAGACAGACACTGTCTATGGCAACCCCATTAGCAACCGCTGTACAGCCATACATGCAGATGTTGATATGGAAACATCCTTACCTGCAGATGGTTCAGATTGACGTTCCCTCATGTAACACAGATGGCAAATCCTTTAATGAATGGATGATCATATCAATCTTGTCAGCAACTAGCGCCCTCTCCAGTTTATAGGTGAACAGGATGGTTACCCTGATATTTGAAAGCAGCTGAACTTGAATCTTGTCAACGCTTTTGTCCATTGTAACTGTCAAATAAAGAAAGAGGAAAATGAATGAAACAAAATGGATTGTAGGTTCTCAATGCAGAAGACCCATTAAAGGACTGGATGGGTCAGATGGTATAGCACAGGTACGGCAGTTAACATGTAAATGGGTTACATGTATAACCTCCGTTTCAGACAGGCGTCCCAGCGTCGCGATTGAACTCAATAGATCAGAAGCGACTTTAGGTTGACCCAATTCAGATTTTGGTTTCAGATAGGCGAACTTATGACACTGGAAAACAAGTAGGCCTACAAACAAATGAACAAACGGACATAGCAACCAATCTGTGGAAGACTTTGGGGTATTTACGTTTCAGACCATATATGTTGTTCATCTTGCCTACTTTGTTGATGTGAGGAGGAAATGGACATTAAGCATAATTATGTGTTTCTTGAGTGTTGTCATCATAGACAATAGTCATGACGGGTGTCGTAGCCTCCATCATTTTTGTTTACTATTAGGCCTACCCCATCTTTGGCTGGTAGCGTCTAGTCCTTTTCAGGCCAAAAGGTTTTGTATATGCAATTGTAGGATATGTCTGTAGTTCACTAGAACACTCACTTGAGTGGTCATACCTGACTCATCATGATCACTAGATGGACACAGACACTCACTTGAGTGGCAATACCTGACTCATCATGATCACTAGAGGGAGACAGACACTCACTTGAGTGGCAATACCTGACTCATCATGATCACCCGAGGGAGACAGACACTCACGTGAGTGGTCATACCTGACTCATCATGATCACTAGAGGGAGACAGACACTCACTTGAGTGGCAATACCTGACTCATGATCACTACAGGGAGACAGACACTGTCTATGGCAACCCCATTAGCAACCGCTGTACAGCCATACATGCAGATGTTGATATGGAAACATCCTTACCTGCAGATGGTTTAGATTGACGTTCCCTCATGTAACACAGATGGCAAATCCTTTAATGAATGGATGATCATATCAATCTTGTCAGCAACTAGCGCCCTCTCCAGTTCCTTGGTGAACAGGCTGGTTACCCTGATATTTGAAAGAAGCTGAACCTGAATCGTATCAATGATTTTGTCCATTGTAACTGTCAAATAAAGAAAGAGGAAAATGAATGAAACTAAAATGGATTGTAGGTTCTCAATGCAGAAGACCCAATAAAGGACTGGATGGGTCAGATGGTATAGCACAGGTACGGCAGTTAACATGTTAATGGGTTACATGTATAACCTATGTTTCAGACAGGCGTCCCAGCGTCACCATTGAACTCAATAGATCAGGACCGACTTTAGGTCGACCCAATTCAGATTTTGGTTTCAGATAGGCGAACTTATGACACTGGAAAACAAGTAGGCCTACAAACAAATGAACAAACAGACATAGCAACCAATCTGTGGAAGACTTTGGGGTAATTACGTGTCAGACCATATATGTTGTTCATCTTGCCTACTTTGTTGATGCGAGGAGGTCTGAAATGGACATTAAACATAATTATGTGCTTTTTGAGTGTTGTCATCATAGACAATAGCCATGACTGGTGTCGTAGCCTTCATCATTTTCGTTTACAATTAGGCCTACCCCATCTTTGGCTGGTAGCGTATAGTCCTTTTCAGGCCAAAAGGTTGTAAATATGCATTGTAGGATATGTCTGCAGTTCACTAGATCACTCACTTGAGTGGCAATACCTGACTCATCATGATCATTAGAGGGAGACAGACACTCACTTGAGAGGCAATACCTGTCTCATCATGATCACTAGAGGGAGACAGACACTCACTTGAGTGGCAATACCTGACTCATCATGATCACTAGAGGGAGACAGACACTCACTTGAGAGGCAATACCTGTCTCATCATGATCACTAGAGGGAGACAGATTCTCACTTGAGTGGCAATACCTGACTCATCATGATCACTACAGGGAGACAGACACTCACTTGAGTGGTCATACCTGTCTCATCATGATCACCCGAGGGAGACAGACACTCACGTGAGTGGTCATACCTGACTCATCATGATCACTAGAGGGAGACAGGCACTCACTTGATTGGTCATACCTGTCTCATCATGATCACAAGAGGGAGACAGGCACTCACTTGAGTGGTCATACCTGACTCATCATGATCACTACAGGGAGACAGACACTGTCTATGGCAACCCCATTAGCAACCGCTGTACAGTCATACTTGCAGATGTTGATATGGAAACATCCTTACCTGCAGATGGTTCAGATTGACGTTCCCTCATGTAACACAGATGGAAATCCTTCAATGAATGGATGATCATATCAATCTTGTCAGCAACTAGCGCCCTTTCCAGTCCCTTGGTGAACAGGCTGGTTACCCTGATATTTGAAAGCAGCTGAACTTGAATCTTTTCAACGTTTTTGTCCATTGTAACTGTCAAATAAAGAAAGAGGAAAATGAATGAAACAAAATGGATTGTAGGTTCTCAATGCAGAACACCCATTATAGGACTGGATGTGTCAGATGGTATAGCACAGGTACGGCAGTAAACATGTTAATGGGTTACATGTATAACCTCCGTTTCAGACAGGCGTCCCAGCGTCACCATTGAACTCAATAGATCAGGAGCGACTTTAGGTTGACACAATTCAGATTTTGGTTTCAGATAGGCGAACTTATGGCACTGGAAAACAAGTCGGCCTACAAACAAATGAACAAACGGACATAGCAACCAATCTGTGGAAGACTTTGGGGTATTTATGTTTCAGACCATATACGTTGTTCATCTTGCCTACTTTGTTGATGCGAGGAGGAAATGGACATTAAGCATAATTATGTGCTTCTTGAGTGTTGTCATCATAGACAATAGTCATGACTGGTGTCGTAGCCTTCATCATTTTCGTCTACTATTAGGCCTACCCCATCTTTGGCTGGTAGGCGTCTAGTCCTTTTCAGGCCAAAAGGTTTTGTATATGCAATTGTAGGATATGTCTGCAGTTCACTAGAACACTCACTTGAGTGACAATACCCGACTCATCATGATCACTAGAGGGAGACAGAAACTCACTTGAGTGGCAATACCTGTCTCATCATGATCACTAGAGGGAGACAGACACTCACTTGAGTGGTCATACCTGTCTCATCATGATCACTCGAGGGAGACAGACACTCACTTGAGTGGCAATACCTGTCTCATCATGATCACTACAGGGAGACAGACACTCACTTGAGTGGTCATACCTGTCTCATCATGATCACTAGAGGGAGACAGACACTCACTTGAGTGGCAATACCTGTCTCATCATGATCACTACAGGGAGACAGACACTCACTTGAGTGGTCATACCTGTCTCATCATGATCACTAGAGGGAGACAGACACTCACTTGAGTGGCAATACCTGTCTCATCATGATCACTACAGGGAGACAGACACTCACTTGAGTGGTCATACCTGTCTCATCATGATCACTAGAGGGAGACAGACACTCACTTGAGTGGCAATACCTGTCTCATCATGATCACTAGAGGGAAACAGACACTCACTTGAGTGGTCATACTAGAGGGAGACAGACACTCACTTGAGTGGTCACACCTGTCTCATCATGATCACTAGAGGGAGACAGATTCTCACTTGAGTGGTCATACCTGTCTCATCATGATCACTAGAGGGAGACAGACACTCACTTGAGTGGCAATACCTGACTCATCATGATCACTACAGGGAGACAGACACTGTCTATGGCAACCCCATTAGCAACCGCTGTACAGTCATACATGCAGATGTTGATATGGAAACATCCTTACCTGCAGATGGTTTAGATTGACGTTCCCTCATGTAACACAGATGGCAAATCCTTTAATGAATTGATGATCATATCAATCTTGTCAGCAACTAGCGCCCTCTCCAGTTCCTTGGTGAACAGGCTGGTTATCCTGATATTTGAAAGCAGCTGAACCTGAATTGTATCAAGGTTTTTTTCCATGGTAACTGTCAAATAAAGAAAAATGAACACACACTGAGCGAGTTGTGATGATCTGAATCAGTCATGTGAGGGTGCACTACAAACAGCGATCGATCCACTTAATATCATTTAAACTACTACAATTAAAATGACTACCACAGTAATAAAGTTTGTATATGTAGAGGTGCAATAACGATGATACTGTACACAATTTAGTGTTTTTGGTTGGCTTAAAATTCAGATACCTCTAAGTATTTGTCCATGTCCCTGAGGTTCATATTAACAGGATTTCACTGTATTAGGGACACTAGCAACATAGTGCTACATATAAATAGCTCAGTTGGAAGAGACTGATACAGTTCCGAAGGTCGCTGGTTCAAATCCCAAACAAGTACATGTATTTTTCTTTGTTCCCTTGTGGTTATTTGATAATTATATGGATTTAAATGCCACATCCTCTTTGAGTGATCCCCTATACTGTTTCACAGGTTGCTGCATTGCTGTGCATATCGATAAAATTATCCTTGGGATATGGCGGTGTGTGAGTGGTTTCATGGCTTCTGACTGCCAAACGAACAAAGATAATTGACTATTTGGGACACCACCAACATAAGGCTGGATAGCTCAGTTGGTAGAGCGCCGGTACGGTCTTTTGGAGATCGCTGGTTCAAAGCCTGCTCTTTGTTCACTTTTCAATTACGGTATTAGCTTCTGTTATTCTGTACTAAAGGACAGATTCAGATGTGAGTTTGGTATTAGGCATGGCAATGCATTGCATATCTCCATCCCTGCCTGATCACGTTGTACACGTCAACGATTGTACGCCGGCTGGAGCTGTGAACTAATGCACGCGGTAAATGATGAACGCCTTGACCAAGGCTTATGTTAATCAGGGTATCACAGTCACTGAAAAGAGTGGTCAAAGGTGTTAAATACAAGTTTCCATTCCTGCCTGTCGATGCTCAAGCCAAATTGGAAATATGGAGTGACAGCACACCACTTGGCAAGTGTATACATATATGAAATATGCATTTCTTGTCCCCAATCATAAAGGCACACTAACCTTTCCATGGAATAGCGTTTGTGGAGATTACGGCATTTTGCTAATGGTTGTGCCAACTTCATACTTGAAACGTGTCAGGCTGGTGAATGTCCAATATGATATGCAGTCTCTACAGCTACCAAGCCATCACCTTACCTATGTGATGGAAAAGACATAGAGGAGAAATATCATTCCATATGAGCTATTAAATGCAATTAATACAAGACAACAAATGCACAATGGGTATCCAAGATTGCATTGCACTCAGCATACTGGCAAGGGGCAAACTGGAAAATCAGACAAATCATTGTGGATGACAATTATTTAAAACTAGTTTTAAAGTTACGTTGCCTTTTAAATCAATCAATCAGTGGGAGCATAAGTCGCATGAGCTGCGGCAGCGCGTTGCCGCATCTACCTTTTGGTCTTCTGATAGCCCCAGGCAAATAACGATCCATCTGATGCAACCACGTGTCATGCCAACGCCCTACCGGGTGAATCCTACCAGTAGGTTCTCTCAAAGAGAGAACCCGCTTGGCAGGATCACTCGAAGGGAATCTAGCCACATACAGTTGCATCTGGCGCTCACGTATCATGCAGGTAATAGGTTTCATCTGACTCTCCCTGCGTAACTTCTCGTTAGACACATGGTCCAACAAGCGATACCCAAGGATCCTCCTCAGAGACCCAGCACCGAAGACATTGAGTTGCCTCCCCAGGCCCCCAGTCAAGGTCCATGTTTCACGACCGTAGATAAAGACAGGCAAGACCAGGGACCTGAAGACCAGAATCTTTGTCCTCTTGCATCTAGATATCGTGAACACCACACAGACCGGTCCAGTGAGTCCAATCAGTCCATCACTCCACAAGACCTACCAATCCGCTTGTTGACTTCATGATAACAGCTAACAGAGAAATGGATATCACTGCTGAGGTTTTACTTGGGTGTAAAATAAGAGTAATGATAAACTACTAGGCCCAAACCCTAATATGTTACATTCTTTCAAATGGTAACTTAAAACAAAGTGCCTGTAGAATGCAGTTTCCATAACCCATGTCCTACACGGTATGCGCTCCTTAACTTGGCAAGTATTTCAGGCAATATTCACTACCCTTCAAGGAAAGGTGCTTGAGGCAAATACAGGACTAAATTCTAGCACACTGATTCATACATGGAACTCAGGTAGGTAATTTACATGTAGGTGACATGTAGGCCACATTTGATTCACATTTTGATTCCTTAGTGAATGTTTGCTTGAGACTGGTTATTAGTCCATGTATGTCCAGCCAATTGTCCAGCATCCATGCCAAGCCACACAACTTACCGGTATGGTGAGCTGACCCAGCTGCTCCTCAATAAGTAATCTTTAATTCTCATGCAATACTTATTGAAGTCGATTTGCATCACATGGAACATTGATTGTGAGTACAAATAAATAAGCTGCATTTCATCCCGGACAATCGGAGAGGAGATGGAGCGATTTTCAAGCCAATTTGCTATGTCTTTGTTATTTTCCGTGCAAGTACCGTGAAGTATGATTTTTTGGGTGTACAAAATCTCGACTGTTGTGGGATTCTCTGGGTCGCTAGACCGACCATCAACCCCCAAAATTAAAAAAGGGAGTTCAGCGCCCCAGTAAGCTGGTTAGGCCTAGCCTAAGGCATACTGCAGTAGGTCTAGTATACTGCTGCAGTGCTGGCTAGCAGTAGCCAGTACAGTATTCAGTAGCACTGCATCATGCATGCACCACTCCACCAGACTCAGTGCATAGCACGTTTATTTTAGGCAGTGGATATTTTGCCGGCGACGGCAAAAGTTCTGAAACGCTATTTTGCCGGTAAGTGTTTTCTGATTGGCTGGTAATGATGTCATCTCCTCCCGCGTACGGCGCGCGCACCTCAGCTCAGATAATCATGGCGTCCACGACGAGCGTGTTACGTGCACGGACGTATATACGTCCACGGTTACGTGTCGGCGACAAATTTTCTAGTTTTGAAGATGTTGCTTGCTATTTCCAACTTCGAGAGGCAGCAAAAAAAAAAGCTATTGGAAACGAGACACCCGCGCGCTGGCTGCAGCTGCCAAATGAAGTAACGTCAAGAGCAACAAAGCGCTTGTTTATTTTGAGTTGAAATATGCTTGCGTGAAAGGCGGCAAAAAGTACCGCTCCAGGCGAACGGGCAAGAGACCAAATCAGCGGTGAGTTCCCGCAGGCGTTGCCGGCAACAAATACGTCACGGGTAGGGACCGATCAGAAAACACTTACCGGCAAAATAGCATTTCGGAACTTTTGCCGTCGCCGGCAAAATATCCACTGCCTTTATTTTATCGTCTGCCGCGCCATCCGACAAGTCGATGAAATAGCTTCTCATTCCTCCAAAATGGAGGTCTACTCTTACCATCTCTAGTCTCTACACGTGAATAAAAACCAAATGACTTTAAATACTGCAGTACACAAATCATAGAGCACAAATACACTCACTTACCTAAAAACATAGCGCCGAGTTGTTAAATGTAAATCGGAATAGAAACAGTTACATTCATGATTCACGTGTGCCGTGTTGGTTTGTTATTGCCATGCCGTTCGGTACGTACATAGAATAAGCCGCTTTGGAATTAACTGGCTACGGCTTGCATTTACATGCATGGTACAAGAGCCATAGCCGGGTAATTCAGTCACGGAATTAGTCTGGTAACGAGTGAACAATAACGGAAATTGTGATTGCGTGATCAGGGTGCCAGTTGCAGTCAGCTGCCAATACACAGCGCCCTCTCTAGTTCATAATAGAAGAGCGAAAGTACGAAGTACAATGGTGTTTGCGCAAACCGATCAACATAGTTCATTGTTCAGAACTTGATTTCAATGCTTGATAATATAGGTTTTTCCCGCACATTTCAAAACTTGTTTCATTCAATTTCCAAAGCGGTTAACTTCAATTTCGTCTCGAAGATTCATTACCTTGCATATGCCATGTTCAATTTCGTCTTTGGTCGTCCATTTTGGCACTTTGCCAACCAATTTGATATAATTATTTGCCATACATTTTGATCAAAGACAATTCAATTTCGTCGACCGCAGTTGCCAAACGAACGATAGCTGAATCAATTTCGTCATTTTGCAATCAAATTAGTATAACTTTCATTTAAATTCGTCACATGATTATATTTCGTCCTTCATTTTCTTGTTTACGTTGCATCGTTTCATTTTCACTGTCACATTACTTTCTACTGTCCGAAGAATATTAATTTTGTCTGACGCAGGAACATACCCGAAATGAGAATTTACCATGCATGATGTGCTTTTCGATTTTTGTTTTGCCGGAAAAACCTAGAGGAAAGATTGTTTTAATTTGCACACCAGAAATAAGCAGGGCTACACTTCATCAAAGTAAAAGAAGATGTATTCGTAATTTCACATCTTTACGGGAAGAGTCCACACTTAGTTGTATGGCCCTCTGGCCCAGTTTCCACTTGGATCCATTTGCCTACGTTATGAAGAGTATAAAGTGGTGTAAGACGGTTCGGAATCATGAAAGCAAGTGAAAGAAACTACATGTAACCTGAAAAGGGGCTTATACAGTGCAGGCCTACAATGTATAAGCCTTTTCACAAAGCTGTTTACAGTCAGATTGTCAGTTTAATTTGAACGACAAATTCTTGAAATCGCTTGACAATAGACGAATTATCATTCATTATGTAGATGATGATCAAGTGAGACGAATTCCAGTGGCATATGACTAAAACGAATGGAAACTGACAAAACCGATTGACCAATGACCATTGATCAATTCGAATGACCAATGATTACATTGATTGTAGAATGCCATTTGCACATTCCAGTCTTCTTGGGACGAAATTGTTTAGTGAAGTGCTTAGGAAATTGAATGAAAATATTTTGAAAATGTGCGGGAAAATTATAATCATCACGCACGCGCGGCTACTGGCAGTGACTAGACGCGTGTAATTCCAGTCCCTTACTATAAACTAATAATTCATGTTGCAAAACATGCTCCGTGACTGATAAATATTTCTCAAAGTTACCCCCAAAAATCGAGGTCATACGGTCTCTATAGAACGCAGAGAATACTGTATGTCCAAAATTGTCTTTATACATCGACAGTTTAGTTTCTTTTTTCTTCAGAAACAACAATACAATTGTAATTACACTACAACAAGGAATTGAACTGGACTATTGGTAAATGGCAGCATTGTACATTATGGTGACTTTGTGTATCGCACATCAAAATATGCAATATGTGACTGGATCATTTTTCTGAGTCATTATTTAAGACCAGAAGTGGTTGGAAATCTTTCGAAGGTACTTGATATGAATCTTATACATGCAGTTCAAGATGTAATTACCATGGTATTTCAGTTATCACGATTATCACACCAAACTTTGCCGTTTAAATCTCAACAAGAGATTTAAGAATCATTCACGTGTGATACTCTGAGATATAATAATCTTACGCAAGACTCTGAGTAGAGTAGCTGATAAAGTGCCATAATTGGGAGATATAAAATGCTTCATAACAATGTTTTTCGAGACTTATTAGTTTCAAGGTACGCATTCTTGATAATAGCGGCATCAACACGAAGACATAGCGCCCTCTGTATTCCATGGGCGATTGAATGAGATGCCATACAATGTCCCGTTTCCGTCCATTATTAGTGCACCACACATAAACTCCCATTGACCTTAGTGTAAAAACACTCAACTTCGAATTCACAGTTCAAAAACCTCATCCAGTAGTCTCTCAGTTTTTGGTGCAATACTGCAAATGGTAGTTTTAACCCTAATCAAACCAATTCTTTTCAATTTTTGGTGGGTCAACCGCTGAGATCTTTTGCTAATTGCCCCAAGAAAAAAGACACCCCCCAAAAATAAGAATGCACCCTTGTTGAAAAAGTAGTTTTCTTGTAATACCGCCCTCTGTTGATCAATCAGGGAGAAGGTACAATACTTAGTGTCCACAATGCTGTCAATGTTTGTAATGTAGTATTGTAGTTCGTTTTCATTTCAGCATTTTGCAATCATAGTTTAAGCTTTTCATTATGTGTTCGGGTTCAGGCCGAACACCTATTGATATTTCTATTTTAAATATCATTTCATTGCAAATACCTCAAGTTTTGCAGTTATTTATGATATTCCAATTCCTCGGTTTCCCTTTCAGCAATGCAATTCCATCATGATTGCACATTGTAACATGGTAACATAGTTGAAAATGGAGTTAGGAAACATCATAAATTACATCCATGATAAGGAAACATATTTGCATCACATAATAACGTCAGCACATGGTGTATTGGGTGAGTTACAGGCTTCAAACGTCAAGGAATTATGGACGTAACATATAAAGGTTTAGTAATCAATTATAGCCACACAACCTCATTTTTCTATTTCAGTCATGAGTTTAACTATGAGATTAAAGTGTGCTTAATCATAGGCGATAATGGGCCAGCCAGTACCTTTCATTAATGTACCATGGAGTTGTATTGATTTACATGCTTGATGACAGGCTTGTATATACACTCAATCACGTCATTGAGTTCAACATGCCCTACAGATATAGGCTATAGTCTCTACATATGAATAATTCAATGACTTGTTTTCTTGTATCTTCTTCGATCCTGACACAATATTGATGTCAACCGACAAGTTCCCGCTTCTACATACCTGCACGCGTGCAATAAGACTTCATTATCATTATTGAACCTAACACTAGGATCACGTTAGTCCGTTCCTAATTGCAAGAGATGACATAATTATTGGGTTTATGTTAGCATAATGTCTAACAATGTAAATGCTTGTGCTGCGATTTTCATCCGGTTAAAGGTTAACCGACCCGGATTTAATTATCCGGCATGTGAACTTGAGTATCTTGGTCATTTACGTTTTGAATATTTTTTTAAAAGAAGTTTAGCTTATAAAGGTCATACAACCTGAGCCATCACCTAAATCTCATAGGAATTATAGGCGTTGCATTGATTATTTTCCGCTCCACGGGAAGTGCAAACTGCATTTAGTATTCATAGTTGGAATAATATTTTGCAACGAGATTCCTAAGAGGATTTCAAAGGTTAATGTTGTTAGTTTCCTCCGATGACGTAATTAGGCTCGATTTATACAGAGCATATTTCAAAAGTGACCTTGTATTTACATTTCTCAGAGTAGGCATATAATTGTTAACATTTTTTTTTACATTTCTTTGAAATGTCAAAATTACGAAAACAAATCTAAAAAGCTTGCTTTGCTAATTCTCTTCCGTTTTCATGAGAATTTCATTTCATTATTTCGGAGCAATATAAATTAATTTGCCATGAAATAATTATTTAAGTTTAGATATCATAACTTGAAAACGCACCGAGAATTGGTTACAGGGTTGGGACAAATAATGATATGAAAGTATGTATCACAGTATAGACAAACAAAATACAGCGGTGAAAACTTGAGACTTGTTTCTGAAACACTGCATGGACCCTTGGGGTTGAGGTATAATGGCAAATCTAACGACAATAATGAACACTCATCGATATAACCAGGCATCTCAACACGAGTTAGTGCGTCATCATCTTCATGCTCCCTAGGACGCCCTCAGGGACATGCACAACAACCATGGATATTTATCAGCAATTCATGTAATTACAAAGCTTACTGCCAACCTGCAATACAGCAATATTATATATCAAGAGAGGGAGCGAGAGGCAGGAATATGGAAATACTTTCATATAAGGAAAGTCTAACGTCAAGTTTATTATTTACTGATTGTGGACTGTGTAGGTGCCGAGGGCGGTAGAGGGAGTTCGTGTGCTTGTCTATTCTAATGCACAATTGAGAGCCTACAGGGAGGAATAGGCAGACACACAGCATAGCCAGAAATATTTCTACTCTCTTTGATTCAGTCGTTCAGTGTGTAACTAGCCTAGCAATTACAGCAGCATTCGATCTGCCAATTTTCCCACAGGGCTTTCTTATTTGACGGCAGACCTGAGCAGTAGGAATGAAGCTGTTTGCATAGGAACCTACCTTTCATTGTCACGTGTGGAATTTAATCTGGATACTGCTCTTGTCAAAACCTACGTTTTCTTATTCAGTTTCCCTTGACAATCCTAAGAGAAGCGAAGGAGCTGAATATTCAGATTGAAGCTGGACTGATGGAGACCAACTTGACTAACTGGGGTGATTTCCTCGTATTTGGAGTCTTTCTCTTCTTTATGGGAATCGGATGCACTTTTGGTCGATGTTACAGAGACTATTCCGTGGAATGTGAAGCAACATGCAGAAACAGTATTATGGACCTGATGTTTGTGCGCTCTACGGTAGGATCTATCGCTATATTCTGCTTTGCTGGACTTGTGGTCTTGTTAGACATTCTCCAGACGGGAGTTAGTTTCAACTTGGAGGAGAGTAAATGGAATGTGTGCTTGGCATGGGTTCCATTCATGATATATGCAATATGCCGCTTTGCTGAAGATCGATGGTCAAGGAACATATGGAAGAAGATTAGTCGTCTGTGCTTAGCTGGGACATTTATTGCTCAGTTTCTAGCTCTATATGGTCACATACATCAGTTTCCTGATGGAACAAACAGTGCAATGTATGAGCCACAATGTCTAATGGTCATCATCACAGCTGGCATCATATTAGGCGAAGGCTTCTTTACAATAAGTTGGCAAGATCGTATGAGATGGTTTCGCAGTGGTTGTACAATGGTACAAGGTACTTGGTTTATTCAAATAGGATTTACATTATGTGTCAGTGGACGTGAATGGGACGAAGATGACAACGTTTCATTAACAGTTGCTTTGATATTCATATGGCATTGTGCACTCAGTACATCGATAGTGCATTTTGTGCGTAAGACCGTCAAATCGGCTCTTTGTTCCGACACGTTCATTGATGGAGACTTTGAATCATACGATGAAGATTACGATACTACCATGTATGAAGATGAAGAGGAGCTGGACACGAAAAAACAGAATTTGCGAATCTACATACAAGATCCAAACTCTTAAGACTATCCCATGAAAACAATATCAAATGCGATAGAATTGCGGGATTTGAAACATGCAAGAAGGTGAACGTAATCCCTGGAGTCATTTGAATAATTGATAGCAAAGTGTAGACAATCTAGTGATGGTTACTGGCAAAATCCACAACGGATCTCCCAAAGATAGTTAGGTTTAAATGAATACATCAATTATGTAGACGTATAGATCTATATTGTGCAGTATGGCTCAGTACTTGTACATCACATCCTCCGGGAATCTTGTACAGTTGCAAAAAGTAGATGATGACATGTTCACAGCACAGCTGAATGTACATGTTAATAAGCCTATTAGGCCACGTTACATGTATGTTCAATGCAGCAGACGTGCTATTGAACTCATCCAAATTAGACTGATGAGACTATAACTCTTAATGAGTCTTAAAGATGCTATTGTTTTTACAACAAGCTTCTTAGAACAAATGCATTTTAACATTTGGATATAATGAAACATATGGATTCATTTGGGCATGATTTTATATCGGGGTATGCTGTTCACTTTTAGATAAAAATTGATATACTTAGTCACCTTTCGTGTTTGACAAACTTTGTATAATAATCACAGTATCATGTCAGACGATATAAAATTGTAATACCAAAACACTAAAGAGTGCGTACTAAACAAAAAAATGTGACAATTTCTATTAACAGTAACACATGTTTGGTAATATGCACTGTAACTGGGAAATAAGTGGTTCGTTTCTTTCAGGTAAAACAGAAACGATCAAACTATGCTATTTATGGCAAATAATTGCTCATTGCAACAGCACTTCGTTGGATGTCTAGTAATGCACGTTTTGATGACATTATAATGAGTATAAATTGACACATTAAAGCTTATCAATTGTCTTCACAGTGATTCGGCACGATCTTCGTCAGTATTAAACAGTTCAAATGAGATGCTTGCCGTTATAGGAATAATAATCGGTGTATTTGATCGTGTTTTTATTGACATTTCTATAAGTTTAAGTGTTGATTTAAATGTCTCAAAAGTATATTTGCAGCGACACACATAGTACGGTCTTGCATATTAATAATGGTTTTGCTTTGAAGGTTTTTGTTGTTCTAAAGTTAACGATAATTTATTTTGATTTAAATGAAGAATTGTTTTAGTACCAAATGCGTTATAAGAATATCATACAGTTCATCTAGAAATGACAGGACAAATACTTGGTTTACCTGAATAATGCGAGGATACCAAATTATCCTGACATTATTATCAGTGAAATATTTCTGCCCTAGTATTTCAAAATGGAGGCTTCGAATTCTGAAATGAAATGAAGACATCTGACTGTCTGCAATACGAAATAATCAGGAAAATTGTCAGAAACCTTGACTAATGTAACGGGATTCGTATAAATTAACATTTTCAAGTTGTAGCTATAACGCCACACAATGGAGCATGGTGATAATCATAATATTTCTGGTTCATCGTGCAATAATGAAGCTTCAATCATCTTGCAATGCCTTAAATGCAGCTAACCTTGGAATACAACTTAATGCTCCTACGTCAATTAATTTAATCATAGCAGTACATTGAGGCTAGGTAAGTAGGACATATTTCACATTCAATTGATGTATATATATACTGACAGCTTGGCGTGCATAACTCATATATAGCTGTGACTTTTCACAGGGGATATTGTGATGGGGTTTAAAGGTTCAACATTTATCCATTTTAAAGGTCATCGTTTTGGGGATAAAAGTCAGCTTGATTCATGTTATTTACCTGTGTAATTCCCAGTCGACGGAAATATTTCCCATTATAATTATTGTGCAATATTATATACAATCATTGAAATCACGCATGTTTGAATTTTTGTTTATGCATAATTTAAATTTACATTTACATATTTTGAATTTACTATGTCGATACAAAGGGAAGAATGACGAATATTAGCATATAAGTCATTAGCATATGTCAACATACAAGTCATTAGCATATGTCAAAATAATTTGAATTTGAACCGTTGCAAGCTATGAGCATAAGAATAACAGATCATTATTACAAATCATTTTCCCGGTCACACCACTCAATGAAATTATGTGAAGTGCTTCAACGCCAGTATGCCACATTTCTCTTAATACAAAGATGGAATTCCTATACCGTACAGACCTGTATTCAAAGGAGACTATGGTATTAAAGTGTGGAGATATTTAATGATGTCCTTGTAGTTATGCAAGGTTTTATGCAGACAGTGAGAATACTAGGCCTACGGAAATCACGAGTCTCATTAAGTGAAGTCACAAAGCCAAACTGGACAACAGACTGTACGTTGATTATCAATACAGGAAATGAACTGATGTAGCATCTATTGTATTTCTGCCTGTCTCTCTGATTAAGATTGACTATATGTAGGGAGTATATGGAACGGCAGGCAAGACATTACAGCTCTATATTGAGTGCCGCTGTAATAAGAATTCCGTGTACCAAGATAGGGTTTCAGAATATTGAGTGTGAAATTATTCGCACATTCGCCAGAATATCCAAGTAGACTTGTACTTATATTAAATGAATTTAAAATCCTCTAGGTCTTATTACATTACTGTTTACTTACATCATGGCGCGGTTATATATGAGTTGAGTAAAGTAAAGTGAAATGAATTACATATGGTAGTGACAGATATCTGCATTCAACAACGTGGCCGCGTCTGGTGGTGTATTGACTTACATGCAGTCAATTTAAGCAGATAGGTATACGATGCTGATAGATAGATGCATGTTACAACATACAACTACATGTAGCCTATAGGCTAAAACACACATCATGGCCAACCAGACAAGCGAACCGAAGTCCACGAACAAACAATGAAACAAACAAAGAAATACCCCAAAACAACAAACAGACAAAACACCACAAGTAACATTTTCAACCAACAAATAAACAAATACCAATGAACGACAAACAAACAAACAAAAACCCCAGCAAGCAAACAACAAACAAATACCTGAAACTATAACCAAGACCGTGTCTGCGACCGCACATAACACACACATCTATGCCAATAGCCAGGGACTGCAGCCGTTTCCATAGACTTGTGTGTTAATTGCGGTCGCAACCAGAAATTTGGGACACGGCCTAATCGCACCAACCAAACAACACTACATAAACAAACAAACAAGAACAAAGCATACACGTAGTACATATAAATCCACATAAACGAAACCAAATGAAATTAAACAATGATTATAAATTATGACATTGTTGATGTGATATGCAAAGAATTCAGAAATCAACCCTTTCATTTCAGTCCTTAGAATCATAATTCGTCTCGCTAAGCATGAATGATAATTGTTTTTACATTTCATCTTTTTATTTATGTATTCCTTTCCAACCGTTTACCCTACTATGATAATAATTTGTCGTTAATTACTGAAAATGTGTAAGGCCCATTATTTGAAAAATACGCTGAAAGTTTGGCAGTGAAATGTTGGTGCATTATAAACGGTAACCTCTGAATTACGCTACACATGCATACACCATTTTGTGCAAGGCAGGTCGACATGTGCACTTCATTAGTAAATCAAACCTGTGTCATTGCTATATAACTGCATGAGCTACTGTGTGATACTAATAAATTGTTCTAATGTTAATTGTTTTGCAAATGTAATGCACAATATAATGCTATACACACAGTGTGACTGTGTGCATAGCTGTAGTGCTGTACTAACACGATGATTGACATGGGTAATTTGTTGACATGCACTTGTGAAAGCAATCAGGCAGAAATACTTTACTTGAGTCTAATCACTCGACGGGCAAAAACAATGAGCAATGCAATGTATTCAAGGTAATAAATGCAACATTTCAGGCGAAAAAAACCTTAACGGTATGTTTCTACCAGAACCATCTTCATACCCTGTACGTTATACGTAAATCTGTGAACATTTCTGTTTTGGTTTCATACCAAAGTATGATAGTACCTTTAAATAATTGTAGTATTAATACATGTATCTTCATCAGAATAAGTTTCTGTATGGATTGATACATGTTTCATGAATGACAGTTCCTTGGAGTATAGTGCTCAATGTATCATGTATGGAGGGATCCTACTATTGGTATTAAGACGGAAACGTTATTGGAAATGCATGAACCATTACAATTGTGCACCTACGTCATTCCATTGAAATAAAGAGCATTTCAAAAGATGCCTTTTTATTATCTCAGCGTAGGGACAGGCCGGTATTTCAATTTAACAAAAAGACACAGCGCTGTGCATGAATAATTGCACTGGTTTCATGAGTTATATTATTTAGTGAACAACCCAAGATTTTGCTTGTTCCTGTAAATTTATTATAGCTTCTTATGTTTTTTATCGTTATCATTTTTATGATTATTTTTTATTTGTGCTTTTTTTGTTTTGCTTTTTTTTGGGGGGGAGGGGCAATCTTTTACTTTTATTTTTGGTTTGTTAGTTCTATTTTCTTTCTTCTTTTTAAAACATTTGATGAAAATATTCGGATGTCTTGAAATATCAAAATGAGAAATATTTAAAACTCTGATATTTGGATATTCACATATCCTTGTACTTGTACAGTTGATTAGTGTGCATATTTAAGCTGGCGACTTCACGTCATGCTATAAGAAAATGCTTCAGGAGTACATGGGCATACGTGTCGGCGAGTGCTGTATGCTCAGGGATTATATGTATAAATAGCCGTAGAGGATGTAGATTTACCGATCAATGTTCGTGTATCCAAGCAACGCTAGATCAAGTAATTTTCTAAAGACCACTTTCAATCAACAAACACGAGTGCAGAAGTATAATATGTGCACAGATATAGAAAAAAATGAATGAAAGAAATTACTTGAAATTCTCATTAAAGATAGGACTTCACAACGCGGTCATGTAAAACCTCTATATCCATGCACTCAAAAAAACTGTTAAAAGATTTGTACATTTCGGACAAGATTGTATTGGATTATGGTGTCATTGCTTGAACAACAAACAGCAGTAGTGTTGGGTTACGATGTGAAGCTGTTTATCTTAGGAACTGCATATGAAGCCTGCAGTGAAATTGGCGGGAAAGGACGTAAGATAGGGCTTCCTGAAAGACACACAAGAGTATGATGACAGACATAGTTACTCTAGCTTGCATAAACACTACACGTTATTTGCACTACACAATGATAGCGTGTACAAGGATATGATTATTATCATTATATGCGTAAAGTAATATTCCAACAGTTTACAAAGAGTGTATAATAATTTGATTCAGTGTTATTTTTATTCAAGTAATACAATGCTGTATACTGTGTGTGCAGCTTCCTATGCTATACATCAGTGCATTGCAAATAACCTCGACCCTTCCATTTCATTACTGAATTTCCGTATAAATTATTTGATCAAGTTGCCATCAATAATTAGTTTATGGTTTCAGAACAGAAAACAAGACAAATATTGTCTTTCTGTCAAATTTATCTTCCACCATGACTTATGCAAATTTGTTAGATACAAGCGCACCGATATTGGCTTCTTACTAATTTTGCCCACTATATACATTACACGGAATCCGCTGTAATCACACACAAGAGTGTCTATAGCTGTCTCGGACTCAAGTGAAGAAATTGAATGAAATGGATGTTTATCATAATTCGTATAATAAAAGCAGCATAAATATATGAATGTGAAGTGAAAATATATCAAGCCGAACCGGGGAATATCTTAAAATTACATCACTGAAAATTAGTTTCTATAACGGTTTGAGTGAACAGTCAACATAGGCACTTCTTTAAGTTCTTATTATACATAACATGTGATAATGAAAATGAAACGCACACAAAATGCGGAAGAGAAATAAAATTATGCTTTCCGGGTAAAGATTAAGTTACAAACATACAAGAGCAATTGTGTATTACCATATGAATCGGTTTGAATTCTGAAACTGATATAGAACCCAAAACAAAGCCAAATCTTAGATCATGGATCAAAATACAGACCTATGGGCTATGGAACTCCACACAACAATCAATGAAAGTAAAAGCTATCCTATGTACAAATGAATGACGTGTGTTTAAATCAATACAATATAAACCACTATCCATTAAACTATGGGAAAACACATCCTCATAAGCAGACTGCTTACATAACCGGCCGATACGCGACACGCTACATTTAATTTTCCACTTTATTAATCAATACAATTCCACGTGTTCAAAAACACGCTAACGAAAATAAAGGTCCGTATGCGATGCCACAAATCTCTGATATTAATTTTTAGTAGGTTTCATATTAAAGTTTGATGTAAATCAAAACGAACAATTCCACTTTGGAGCTTAGAAGGACCAAATATTGGAGACAAAATGAAAATAGTTATATCACACTTTAATTTTCTTCATATGATTTTAGGAATATGATATTTTTCTTTAAGGAATATGACTTGGTAGAGGTTAATATGATGAGCGTGCACTAAGTCTATGACACAGCTTGACCTTAGTAAGGCGTTGGGAAACAAATTATGCTCTTCATGTGCTGATATAACACAGGTCTCTTCTCGTGCACTTTCTAACGATTTTTTGCCAGGCGTTGCGTTTCAGCTGTAGCGTGTCCTAGGCAACGATTCTACCATGTTTACCCTCTTCGATGGGGGAAGGTAATGTTTCTCTTCTTTTTCAGCTGAAGACAAATTCAGGACAGGAATGGGTAACGTAATAATGGGAAACACGAGCCCTGCATACCCACACCAGATGGGAAAGTGCGCAAAAAGGACAACACTTTCAATAGCTGTACATTCTGGAGGAAAGCGAAAGCGATGACTTTAGACGTAAGTTCCTTTGGTTTTGTATTAAAAACTAAAACCATTAATTTGAAGGATTTTTTTTAACTACTTCAATTCAGGCGATGGACAGGATATGAGTGGCTATAAATACATGCATGATGCACGTAAACGCAATGGAATAGGTATTATTGGCTTTGAACTATTCTCTACAGGTTTCAAGTAACGAGATTTCCAAATTGACTGAATTAATCGGGCCCAGTCCAAGATATTAATTGAAAGCAATGGAAGGTCTGCCGTTGAAATGTATAAGAAACTAATGCTACGTGTCAATATAAGGTAAACAACCTGAAAGGCAAAGTGTGAGCAAAATGCAAGTCCATTGCCATTCGGGGATTTGCTATCGCATTATCAGTAAGACTGTAGTCTCTCTAGACACGATCTACACACGATAATACCCAGGCGACAAATCCTTGCCAAACTGCATGGCACAAACTGATAAGACATTTATATTATGTGGGAATATACATGAAGTTCTCGTAGCTAAAGCTTTGTCATCCAGACTTCAATGTATATAAAAATGAAGCACATGTTGTGAATACAACGAATACCAAATGCATGCCTTATGTGGGTACACTAATATTCAAATCATCCGATGATATTTTACTAACTATTCGCAGAAGAAACGACCAAAATATGCTCCAGTGATGTGACAATAAAGTACACATTGGTCCTCTCATTCATGGATGATATATAGACCTGTATGCTCTACTAACACTGCATGTACCTTAGACAGGTGTCTAATTCATGTAATACGTTTCATGTAACATCTATATAGTGTGTTCAACTGTATGAGATTACAGACTAGCGCCACCAATATCTTCATATACAGTAACATATTCCATATAGCTCTTCACAGAGTCCCATTCAACCTTGGGTTCTCAGATATAATCTAACACCTTTAACTCATATGAAGGCACACCGACCATTACTAGCACCGTTTTCCCAGGACCGTGTAAGTTTAAACCGTTTACTACGAAGCAGGGAACAGGGCCAGTCGGTTAGCCGTAATTTGATTTTAGGAAAACTAAAAACGTTTCCGTTTTTTTTGTAATTTTTCAGTATGCGGAGTAAGAGGCCAGTGCTTTGAGTGTCGGTTAAATTGTCGCCCAAATTGTGTGAAATGAATATTGTAATTATAAACCACAAGGTAATACAATGTTATCGGTATGATGCACGTAACACCATGTTGCAACCAACTCAAAATGTATACCGAACACAAGAACATGAAGACGCAACCCCCTTCCCCCAAATTAATGTTTGAACATTTCTCTGAACGAAACATGTTATGTTCAATTTCTACTCGAGTGCCTGAACAAAATTGAAATTTCTCGATTGTGTAAAAACAACTTTTTCACGAAAACAATTAAATGGAACAAACAACTTCAACAGGTTTTTTTGTAGTATGTATATTATTACAGGTAATAATGTGCTCACGCGTCTTGGGATGTTATTACACTGATATTACGTCATACCATGTCTGCGCACAGCAAACTAATTATAGGTATATACGGCCGTGTCTAGAATCTCTGGCTGCGGCCGCAAATAACACATAAGTCTATGGAAATGGCTGCAGTCACTGGCTAGTGGCTGCCATAGGTACATGTGTAATTTGCAGCCGCAGCCAGAGAATTGGAACAAGGCAATGGCCGAGTCGTGTTAGTGCGCATGCGCCAGAGAGGAAGAAGGGTTGATTTTGAATAAATATATGATTTAGTTTGACCTCTCATTGGTCGGTTGCATGCTTCCAACATGAACAGAAGAATTGTCAAGACAATTTTGAACGAAGTAATTAAAAGGCTACGGCGCCCAAGGCGCCCAAGCATGAAAAATGCTAGCAACTTTAGCAAGGAGGAAACGCAATACCGAATATGAAATCTTCAAAATGTAACTGTAAGTTAAGAAAGATTTGAGGCTTTGCATGGTGACAATTGGTATGTGGGTCGGTTTGCGGAAACACCATGTAAGAATCGTTCGTACTTTCGCACTTCTATCGCTCTAGTCCTCATCAGGATTTTGTAAAGACTGACTTAAACCGCCCTCACGTCGCCCTGCTTACCGCAGAATTATACGATTCGCATTTTCTGCTACTGGTTTGCGTCCAATTTAGCCAAGTAAGCAAGAAATCCTTAGTTACGCGAACTACGTACGGGCACGACTGAACATTCTTTACTGATATGATCTCGTAAGCACATAATGTCCTGCCTTTGTAATCACCGGTTCTACGCTTAAGGTAAGCAGAGCCCCTGTGACCAATTTCATAGAGCTCCTAAGCACCAAAATTAGCTTAAGCATGAAAAGTCTTCCTTGATCTAACAGGATTGGTTTTTGGTGCTTGAGCAAATTGTAGTGCTTAACCAGCTCTATGAAGTTGGCCCCTGATAACCAGCATTGCTTGGGAAACTTTTCAAAAATAACTGAAAAAAACTAGACCCGTCTTGAAAAAAAAATTCAAAAAGGAATAAGAACGGATGGATTTCCTATACTATTACGGTGATAATCATAGTCTGCATGGATTTACACCGCTAAATATACACACAGTTTGTTCATTCAATATGCAACAGGAAACAGCAATAAATAAACACCATTAAAGGAACTGTACAGTACAGGACTTGTAACATACCCAAACAGAAGTGTTCACATATTTATGTGTAACTTTCAGGGTATGAAGATGGTGCTGGTAGAAATATACCGTTAAAATATTCCCGCCTGAAATTTATCCAGAAATTAGTCATACAAAGACGGAAAACAGTTTTGATCTCGGAGTAAGATCAAATCCATTCATTATGTTTTATACGAAAAATTGAGTCGGTTTTTTGCTATTTTCTCATGACTCAGATGTGCGATTGAGCTCAAATTTTCACAGGTTTATCATTTCATGCACAAGCTGGACCTGACAAAGTGTAAATGCTGTCCTGTGACCTTTACCAATCATGTATTATACCTTTAAAGGTAATGTCATACTTTGATTCGTGGGCAAAAATATCAAGACATATACCTTATCAGTCATCTGTGAAAATTTCAGTCCCATACGGTGCCTACTTTTTGAGAAAACAGTGAAAAACTGCCACAGTATTTCACCCAATCATTCGCCCGGGGCCTATATTCGTCTTTTTTTTTCCTTTTTTTTTTAAAGGAAATCCAATGTTTGCCTACTCAAAGTCTTAAAGGTAATATCATACTTTGGTTTTTGTCAAAGAAATACAGATTCACCATGTGCAAAAATATCAAAGAAGATACAGTAATCGTCATTTGTGAAAATTTCAGTCCCATACAGTACCCACCTTTTGAGAAAACAATGAAAAACGCCCACAGTATTTCTTAGGTCTTTTTCTCTTTTATTTTTGATCTTTAAAAAGATCAAAAAGATTTTCGGTCGTTGTTTTACTAATATCTGGATAAATACACCATTTCAGACGGAAACTTGTTAACGGTATGTTTCTACCACCACCATCTTTATACCCTGTAAGTTAAACGTAAATCTGTGAACATTTCTGTTTTGGTTTTTTTACCAAAGTATGATACTACCTTTAAGCCCAGGTTGAAACAAGAAGTTCATTATGCACGTTAACGTTGACCATCAGGAAAGTCAAAGTGAAAAATAAACATACACAAATATAATACAGTGGTTCTGAAGGAAAGATTTGACTAAATGGATAGATTAAATGAGGGCGCCCTTGCATTAATCTTGCACTACTCTGTGGGCGTTTACGAAACGGATCGAGGCTCGGGCTCTGTCTCAGGTTCCGGTTCCATTTCGTGAATCCACTCTGAAAAAACGTGTATCAAAAAAGAAGCTTTTGGCTGCGGTTCAGAAATAGATTCTCTGATTTGAAAAGGAAAAAAGAGCTTAAGCGTCAATGATGTCAGAACTGGAGCCTGAGCCTAAGCTTCCGTTTCGTAAATGCTCTATATGGGTTGTCTAATCAATGCTTTTTAAACAATAACTTGCATGTTCTAAACTTACAACTAAACAGGCTAGACTAATCAGCCTTTAAAGATCGACGTTCATTAATGGTGTCTGCCAGTATTCATTGTGTAATGTCTGACTGAGATAACTCTTGTGGCCTTGAACAAGAATCTGATGGGTGCACCCAAGTAAATAGGGCCAAAATCCGTCCGCCGAGCTCATTAATAAAAGTTAAGCACTCAATAAATTTTAAATAAGAGAGTTGTGAGAGCTATGAAAATGAAGGATTGAAGAAATATGTCACTGGACCTCCTGCCTGGACTCTGGGCTTCCATTTGTGACCATTTTTGATGCAATTGGGTGAGAAAGTGGGTCTATTTCAGCCGCTTTGCAGAGGGATGTTTTTTTGAAAATGGCTTCTTTGATTGGAGTGATCCATGCCTTGTTTTAGGGGTGGTCAGCTGAGAATGAGTATATCTCAAAAATTCAATGGTCACCCTACCATAAAATGAAAAGAAAATGAAAGGTAGCATGTTCCTCATCATTTTTCTGTGTAACTTGAACAGCTGTGAGAGTTCTGTATATTTTTAAATGATTTTTGAAGTTCGAGGATTTATCACTGTTGTCTATAGGAGTTTATTTACTTGGGTGCAACCTGATAGTTCTCGAATGGAATACTTTGCCCTCCTATCGCATGGACTTTGATCAAACCATGCTGACTTTTTCGAAACTGCGCACGGGAGTGGTTTCGTTTCGGCGCCAAAATGCAGCACCTTTGCGTCTTTCACGATTGTCAAAACTAAAGGTTTAAAGACCATTATGAATAACTATATTATTGGAAGAAAGGTATTTCTGAGACTTGATTTAAATTTGGAGGCTCGAAGAAAGACCAAAAATGATATAGGGTTGGATTCAACTTTGTCTCATGTCAAACTTATACAGTGGAGGCAATAATTATGATCAAAGGACCTTCATAATTTATAACCATTTTAAATACATGACCAATACGTTATCTGATATGATCCATGATTCTTCTAACAAGTTCATAACGTTCATCAAATAACCACAAGGGAAAAAAGTTCATGACGTCTGGAAATTGGCGCGTTAATTAATATGTTCAGTCAATAAGCAATATCATTGATAATTGTACTAACTTTGAAAATATCAAACGACGGACCAAATGAACTTATGTTGAACTCATGCTTAAAGGTACGGTATCATACTTTGGTAAGAGACCAAAACAGAAATGTTCACAGATTTATGTATAACTTTCAGGGTACGAAGATGGTGGTGGTATAGAAATATACCGTTAACATTTTTCCGCCTGAAATGGTGTATTTATCCAGAAATTAGTAAAACAACGACCAAAAATCTTTTTGATCTTTTAAAGGATCAAAAATAAAAGAGAAAAGTCTTAAGAAATACTGTGGCTGTTTTTCACTGTTTTCTCAAAAAGTGGGCACCGTATGGGACTGAAATTTTCAAAGATGACTGTTACTGTATCTGTCTTGGTATTATTGCCCATGAATCTGTATTTCTTTGATAAAAACCAAAGTATGACTACCTTTAATCACAGAGTATGTATGTACTCCTGTAAGAATGCAGTAAACTTAGTGTATATTCTTCTATTTATACCGCTCTATCAGGCAATGAGTAGTGTTTTACATATACACCATACACTATGAATCTTCCTATATAGTAATCACAATGACCTATCGTAGAATAAAGGTCCCTTAGTCACTGTGCTTATCTTACATATAGATCCATATAATTATTATTCCGTTATCTAAACAAGGCCGGGCTACATCGCTGCATCTTCACTGCATAGATCCTATGATTCGACTTTGGTGGTTGACCTTTCATATTTGAATGTGCAATCAGAGACGGCTTTGCTGAGTCTGAAGTGCAGTTTTCAAACCAGACGATCAAGTTCGTTTCATTTTGGCGGTTATTAAACGCTGCACGTTTATGTCTTTTTCCTCATCTTGGAGAATTTACGATAGTCATCCTGCTCAGTACAATCATGCATCTGAAAGTTTTGACATTGTGTTTTGTCTTGGGAGTTGCATGGGTATCAGGTAAGCTTGCTTGATAACGGTATTTGAAATGCCAAATCATTCTACACAGACTAAAATGTTCGATTGATTTGTGTGTAATCCAATTATTTACAGACGATGCATTACGCTGTATTACGTCTACACAATGATTTCACATTTATAAATGTCTGGACTGGTAAGTTATTTTGATCAGATTATTTTTTTGATTTATTGATTGATTCATTTTTTTCTGGGAAATATATTTTCATACGGTTTTGTAAAACGTGTGATCGATATCCCAACGTACATGTGGTCTATAGAAATTGATAAAATACATTAAAATACCGGCTCTGATTTTCAGTATTTATTCACAGAGAGCATGACACCAGTGAACTCCACTTTAGCACAGTTCTGTTTTCAAACAACATTTGCATATTAATATCATTCAATATTAATATTATTCACATTAATCTGCATAAACGTTTGGATTATGAATTATATGAAACAACAGCGGAGTGAATCGAATCGGAGAGATTCGATTCACTTTGCTGACCCCAGCTATAGCTCGGTGGCCTAGCGGTATTGCATCTGCACTAGTAAGCAGGAGGAGCCAGCGAATTATTTTTTCATGTGTGCTCAAAAGGCACTTAGTGAAGTGCTCATCTACGTTGTTGAAAGGCAATATAAACTTGTTTGCATTATTCTATCTCCTCGACGAATCAATCAATTATAACAAGTTGCAATAAGGTTTCCAAAACATTACTTTGTTTGGTTGATTCAGAATGAATTTTATTGTGCGAGCAAAAACCAGATTAAGGGCGCGGCTGGCTAGTCGTTGAACAGACTAGTGTCGGTATATAGTACCGTATGTGATCCATGGTGTAATGCCTTTCAAACGAGCAACAAGTGTATTTTCATTATTTTTGCAGTCGGTTAAACAATATAAATCATGTACAGCTGTTTTATTTCATTTCATGAAGTTTCGATTCATGCAAGGATAATGTTATCATAAATTGCCCGCATCTTTGAGTTATTTGCATAATGACTCGTCAACCTTACGTGATAATAATTAAGCAATATGACCTTCAGAGTAATGTCCCATTACATGTACACACTTTGGTCCTTGACTTTGCTGTTTACTTTGGCACTCCGTGGAGGATTGTATGAGTCTGAAGTCCAGTCGGAAACCAGACAGATAGTCTGGCTGTAAACCAGACTTATACCATGAATACACGGGTTTACACTTCGAAAGGTTCGCGTGCGTGATAGTTCCTCGTTTTGAAGTCGCAATCAAAATTTAAGATGGCCGCCAAGGTGTAAACCCGTGTATTGGACTTTCGATGTGCTTCCATTTTTCATGGCTATAACAAAACATTTTGTTAATATAAATCTATATCTTAATGACATTTGCAGTTATGTTATTCGTGCGTTGCCTAAATCAATGTGTTTTTTTTCATATAGATGTTAGAGGCTTGATACATGATATCCGACTGTCTGATGGCCCAACGTCTACTGAGGGGCGTGTCGAAGTCTTTGTCGACAAATCATGGGGGTCAGTTTGTGATGAAGAATGGAGTGTCGAAGATGCGACTGTTCTATGTCGACAGCGTGGTTGTGAACGTGCCAAGGAGGCAACAAAGGGCTCCAAATACGGGCCCGGGATCCTTGACATGAAAATATCCAGAGTTCGGTGTGTTGGTACAGAAAAAGACTTGCTGTACCAATGTCTCTATCATCGCCTTACCCCCACTGAAAATACAACGTGTTCCAATTCAACAGAAGCTGGTGCTGTGTGTATGTGCGGTAGGTTCATGCAATGTACACTTCATCATCTTAATATTCAATCACATTATAAGCTGTTGCATATTATCAAGGCAATGGAAGTGCATATCATTTTCTAGGTTTTTCGATAAAGTTTGTTTCAAATATCACATTACGTTCTTAAAGGTAGTATCATACTTTGGTAAGAAACCAAAACTAGAAATGTTCACAGATTTACGTATATGAAGGTGGTGGTAGAAACATAACGTTAAAATTGTTCCTCCTAAAATGGTGTATTTATCCAGAAATTAGTAAAACAACGACCGAAAATCTTTTTGATCTTTTAAAAGATCAAAAATACAAAAGAATAGAGTAAGAAATACTGTGGCTGTTTTTCACTGTTTTCTCAAAAAGTGGCCACCGTACGGAACTGAATTGTTCACAGATGACTGTTACTGTATCTGTCTTAATATTTTTGCCCATGAATCTGTATTTCTTTGATAAAAACAAATTTCTGAATCTGTATTTCTTTGATAAAAACAAAGTTTGATACAACCTGTGTGATATGGTTAACGTTTCTTTTTAAGCAATCAAATTCTGCCTCATCCACTACACATTCAATTCATTGAAAATACCTCTAATCGATTTAAAGCGAAAAGGATCACTTTTAAACAGGCATCCAAATTTCAGATTAATTACAGGAAAATACTTTTGTACAGTGATACGTAATCCGGCTATAGAGGGCGCTAACCTATCACCGTTTGTAATCCAGCCGTACAGTTGACTGCATGCGATTATCATTATGTACATATCATTGCTGTTACGTTCATCAGTCTATTGTGGCTTGTCACTTCACATATCATTCTTGACCATTTCCCCGTCGTCTTTGATTCTACGTGACTCAATGCTTCTCATTAATTAACTGTCTCTCGACCAGTTTCCAATATTTCTCCCTAATCCATGATTGTTGGCCTCAGTAACACAAATCAAACTGGGCAGTTTCCTCAAGCTACCCATTCCTCCAGCACATTTCCATACACAGCGACCTTTCTTGAAGCTACAAGATTTATTATTTTCTCCCGATAGTTACATATTAATGTAGGCCTACATTTTGAAATCAACATTGCATTCATCACATTGCATTCATTGCTTGCATCAGCGCCACCTCAGCGGCCTAAGGCTGGTGTCGTGGGTTCTACTCCCACCCAGACTGCCTGTGATTTCATTTCAAGAGACATTCGGCAAAAATACCAATAGATGTGAGAAGAGCAAACGTTACCTCATCACTGAGCAAAATAATATTTGTATTTCGATATCAAAACAGAGAATTATCATGTATATTTCACCTGAGCCAGCATGTGATTTGTTCACGTGCTCTCACAAGCACTGAGTAAACAGTGCTCATCCACGTCGGTGAAGGGCAAGCCTAATTTGCATATATTTCATATTTCTATCAATTGTTTTGATGTAGTATAGTTTGTTTTCTGATTTATAAATGCAGGTATTACAGTAAGCATTGGTGAGGAAAATACTGGGATGGGAGTTGTGATGGTGACATTATCTGATGGATCACATGGAGGACTGTGTTACAGTGAGTTTAATCAACCAGTGGCTGATGTAGCATGTCGTGAAGCAGGTTTCATGATGGGTGCGGCATCTATATCCGACATAGAGACGGACAGACTACTCAATGTTTCCTATACTTGTGATGGGACCGAGATTTCACTTGCTGCTTGTGCTCAGGAGAATGTCAACTCGTCCCATTGTGCAGATCAGAAGGCAGCTGCAGTTATTTGCAAAGGTACGTGAGCACATAATAGGCCGGCTTACCCTACAATAATTGTATTGTTGTCTGGAAAATTCTTGGTCTAATGTATAGTTGCTGCATTCAAGCACATTCAGTTAACATTGTATAAAGGGTCATTGATAAAAATGTAAAAGCGCTCAAAATCAACTAAACAGTCAATATAAGGTAATTTGCAACATTATTCATTATGCACTACAATTACAGTGTCCTAGATCAGTATTTAATTAGCTCATTAACAGGAGCATAATTATAGGATTAGCAAGGCCTCCAAAAAAAATTGAGTTTGAGACAGAAAATGGACTCAACAGTTCGTTAACAGTGCAAACAGTCACCATGGGAAATCTTGGTTCATCAGATGCGGGGTTTTTCAAGAAAATCAAGATGTAGTGTCTTTTCCAAAGATCGTTCGTCTGAACGATTTTTGGAACAAACGGACACCCTCACTTGAGTTGTTTTAGATATCCCCTTTCACACAAGGTATGAAGATGGTGCCGGTAGAAACATACCGTTAAAATATTTCTACCTGAAATGGTGTATTTATCCAGAAATTAGTAAAACAAAGACCGAAAATAGTTTTGATCTCGGGGTAAGATCAAAACCATTCTTTATGTTTTATAAGAAAAACTGAGTCGGGTTTTCGCTATTTTCTCGTGACTCAGATGTCCGATTGAGCTTAAATTTTCAGTGGTTTATTATTTCATGTACATGTTTGATTAGACATAGTATGAGTGCTGTCCTATGACCTTTACCAATCATGTATTATACCTTTAAGTTGTGCAATGGAATCTTCATGCTTAGTTTGTATTGTATAATTATTCCACCAGGTCAGGAACATATCTCATCTCCTGAGCCTACCGAGGACATCCCACCACATGGCCTAAGCACTGGAGCAATAGTGGGTATTGTCATTGGTGTCCTCATAGGTATTGTACTCATCATTGGTATTGCACTGTGTGTTTGTAAGACACGACGAGATGGACCAGCCTCAATATAACACACACATTGATAATGCTATAAGAAATCAACCACAACACAAGCCAACAATGTTATGAAATATGTAGCCTCTGAATTGAAAATCACATTTTACGGTCTATAGGCCTAAAAGCACATTCTTCCACGTACTTAGAATGATAATACTTCAAAATCCAAGTCTTTATATATCTGGTTTTTGTCTCATAGACTTGAAATTATGTCATTTAATTGTATTATCTCAATGATATGAATAATCTACAGTCAGTATCTATTGCTTAGGATTTTGATTTCCAATAATGAAACGCATCTGAACCAAATTTTGATTTTTTTTATGAATGGCGCCCTCATTGTCGACTATTCTTATCTTCCAAGCCGTATTGTTAAATCCGATTAGCACAGTTATGACATTGGTGGGTTTTTACATAGGAATTTGTATTTGCATTAATGCGAACATATAGTTCGGTCGCTATGCCAGACAACATAACACAATTGATTTTATGATAACCCTGGTTTGAAATCAGGTATCTATAGGTTACACTGTGCCAACCATGTTATACCTGTTACATTGTAATAATATTACAATAAAATACCATTTGTAATGATCGAAATTAAGGAATGTCATAAATTTGTTGGACTTTAAAATGATATGATAAAATAATTTTTACTACTTATATCTACACATTCCATATATAGCAAACAAATGATTAGCATAACGTCGACTTTAGATGAATGTTTCTAAATTTCAAACTGAATTAAGGAAATCCGCTCCAAAAAATTGGATGATTGCTTAATATAACTTTTCATACGATTTATTAGGGAGATTTAATTTGCTAGGAACTTTCATGATGGTGAACGTGGATAGGCCCCATAATATGGACGGGTTTGTTCAATATTAGTGTCACTGTGATATTTGACAATGCATTTCAACCAAGGAATAATTTGTTTTGTTCTAGACTGATCAATATCTAACAAAGCACACAATATGGCATATAAGAACAATCCCCTTATTCAATATTACACTGTGAAGTGTGTATAATAATCAATATGCAACAATCGCTATACGTGTCATCTTTCACGTGCATACTGTATGGTACATAGGCCTACACTGTGTGGTTGGTTATAATAATAGACAGTTACATTGTGTCACGTGCATCGATCTGCACCAATGACGGTTTAACACCAGGCCAGCTGGTCATGAAATATCACGTGATGATGTTGTTTAATATCCAGGTATGTTTGTTTTCAATCAATATTATCTTTTTGTACTGGTCTGAATTTATGCAGTTTTCTTATGCGGATTTGTACTTCATTCAAATTGAGCTAGGTGAAATTATATGCAGGCCTTGTTTGTTTAATTTCATTTACATTCAGAAAAAAAACGAATGAAATGAATCGAGTCATATCAATTTAATTATTAGAAAAGCCAAGCCCAGCATTGTATGCATGCATTATAGACAGAATCATAAGCAAATAAAAACGCCAAAGCATAATATCATTGTACATTAATGACAAAAAAAATGAAATAGCATGTTAGTGAATTTTTATGAAGATTAAAGCTGTGCTTCCACAAATTTAATTAATTCTTGAAGTCCAAAATAATTGTGTGTGTTCTTTTGTGATACTTGGAACTGAAAGATGAATGATGAACCAGTGTTAATATATAGGTTATTATTAACTACTGTACATATTACATTACCATTTCAGGAGTCGAGCGGTTAAAACTAAAATTGTTTGGATAACGTAGGAATGCGACCATGTCTTCTATTATACATTCACACACAACTTGAAATTAATTCGCGTTTTTGAATCATTGAACGGCACGGTACATGACCTTCAAAATTGATGAGTTGGACGCATGCGCAGTGCATGTCCTAACCACCTGCGACATGTGGTTAGACCGCCCAGCCGTTGCATACTACATAGCTCCATGCATATTCTGTATATAGATAAATATCACTGGATGTGATCGTATTCAGATAGCTAGGTCTACACATCATCACCTAACGTGCAACGGAGGCAGTTCTGCTGGTATCAACAGTGTATCACACATTAGCCTGTGGCAAAGGTTTAGCACTCAGTATCTAACTGTTACATCTTATTCATACAATTTGAGATAATTCATCCAACAATTGATAAAATGGATAAGGAAACTTGCATGGAAAGTGTGCGTAAGCAGTTTGAGAACATGACGGCTGAAGATTTTGCACAAACGTGGAACAAATACGATGCTGACGGTAAGTTTTCACGCTTACATTTTGTTTTTAATATGATGAGAATTTCATTTTTCTGAATAATTGTTTCATATCCCTAGCATGTGTCACATTATACATAGATAGTTTATGCATCAAATTAATATAAAATCAATGAAAGATATAAACAAGTAGTATGAAAAGGGGGTTATCATTCCAAACCCCATTTTCACTCACTCCACTCCACATTTAACTGCCACATTCAAAATAGATTTCATCTCGCCAATTTTCACCCCCCATTTCACAAATCTCAAAATATCCAAAATCAAAATCAAAATGCCTCATTTTATCGCGAAAAAAAAAATGTTGTAAATTTAAAAAGTTGTAGATTGGAATGTGAAAAAAAATGAGAAAAAATAGAAATTTTTTTTATAAAATATTAATTTATATTATTATAAATAAGATGGATCGAGAGAATAATCAAACGCCGCGTCGTGTAATTGCGAAGGGATATAACAAATGGAAAAAAAGAGAACTAGAAAGATTTGTTGAATCTGAAAGAATTCCATTTATACAAAGCCTTGGATCTACTCGAAATGATTTGATACGTGTAATTGAAAGTGCGGGGCCTGTTAGACCCAGAGGATATAAAAGTTGGAGTAAATCAAGGTTAGAAATTTATATTATACAAAATGATTTGTTTAATTTATTAAACCGACGAGTAAGAAATACTCGTCAACATTATATTAGTTCGATTAAAAGTTTTCAAAACCAATTTTTAAACTTAAATACAAAAAAAATTGAATATCTTAGAGAATTAACAAGAAGATTTAACCTTGATGTTACACCAACTGGTTATAGGGGGCAAATAATAAGACGAGACTATGTCAAAGCAATTAAAGATTATGTTGCACCGACAACAATTAACGAAGCAATTAACTGGAGAGGAACTAGACGTTTTAGAAACAATTTGATAAATTTAGAAATGAGGCCACAATCAAATTACCGAGATATAACAATATTTTTCAATCAGCATCGTGGGGATATTGTAAAAAAGGTAAAATCAATGTTTAGAGAACATGGAGCCTTTAAGATTCAATTTGCTATAAAAATAACCTATGGGAAAACAACAACGGGAAGTCTTATTGATTTTACTGTTAGAAGTGGTCAAGGACTTATTTTAAGTGAAAGTGAAATAGTAAATGAGGTAAATAAAAATATTGGAGAATTAATACACAAAGTCGAAAATAATAATTTACAAGATTCGGATTTAGTTTTAGATAAAATAGAAGTGTTTTATATGAATTTTGGTAGATATATCTTTGCTAATGTTGGTTCTTATCTAGAATTACCTCCATTTATTAAAAACAAAAATGCTGTTGTTAATGTGTTAAACAAAGACGATCAATGTATTAGATGGGCAATAAGATCAGCATTAGAACTGTATACTGACAAGGTTAAAGAAAATAAGAGGAAAAATCCGGCTTATCAAATTAAGGAGGCAAGACCAAGCACTTATAAATTAGATGATGGTTTAAACTTTGATGGGATAGGTTTTCCAACCCAAATAAATCAAATATCTAAAATTGAACGGCAAAACAATTTTAATATTAATGTGTTTTTATTAGATTGCGATAATGATAAAGAAGGAGATTTACCTACTCCTCATCGTATCTCTGAACAGGAAAACGATATTTCGATAGATTTATTGTTAGTTCATAGGGATGGGAAGAACCACTTTTGTTGGATCAAACATTTTTCAGCCTTATTTTTTATGGCCACGACTAAACATAAATGTAAATCATATTACTGTAGGAGATGCTTATCGCATTTTCAAAAAGAAGATAAATTAAAATTGCACGAAGAAATGTGTAAGGGAATAGTAAATCATCCATCACAAGTAGTACTTCCTGAAAAAGATGAAAACATTTTACAATTCAAAAATTTTAAAAATATACAAGATGCACCATTTGTGATTTATGCTGATTTTGAATGTATCTTAGAAAAAGTAAACAAAAAACCAACCGCAAAATCACAAATATTAGCTATTCATAAACCTAGCGGATATTCTTACGTTGTGGTAAGATATGATGGAAAACTAATGAATCAAAAAACGTATAGAGGAGCTGATGCCTCTAAAGATATAATTTATTCTTTGTTTAAAGAACAAGATGAAATTAAAAAGATATTTGATAATCCCAAAGAATGTGAATATGTTGATGAAGAAATAATAAAAAATAGTAACCGTTGTTGGATTTGTGAAAAAGAAATAAAAATAAATTCTGATCAAATGTGTCAATGTACGAATCCTAAAAAACCTAAAACCAAAGAAGAAATATCAGCAAAAACATTTATAAATGCTAAAGGATATACAGAATACCTGTGTTTAACGTGCAATAAAAAAATTAATAACTTTAGAAAAGTTAAAGATCATTGTCACATCACAGGAAAGTTTCGTGGAGTTGCACATGCACATTGTAACCTAAAACTTAAAATAACAAATCGAACACAAATACCGGTCATTTTTCACAACTTAAAAAATTATGATGGGCATTTGATTATGCAGGGGGTAGGAGCATGTATTGAAACATTAAATAAAACGATTAAGAAAAACGAAACTCGAAAGAAAAAAATTGAAACTACTCTATCTAAATTGTTAACTAAACAAGAAAAACTTGAAAATCATAAGAAAGAACTGCGAGAAAATCTTAACAAAGAAAAAAAAGAACGTGAGTGTTTTAATGAGTTACGTCGAGAAATAAGAAAAGATAACTCAAAAATAAAATTATTTGAAGAAAAGTATGGAATGAAATTTTCAAAAAGCAAAAATATGAAACTCAATCAAATAATGATTGGTTTTCAACGTGAATGTGTAGAAAAAATAAAACTAAATAATAAAAAACTAAAACTAAACAAAGACAAATTAACAATGATTAAAGATTTATGGTTAAAAGAAGAAGATGAGATAATGTATCATCAAGCAGAAAAAAGTGTATTTGATAATATATTTTGTATTCCTCAAAACAGTGAAAAATATATTTTAATTGGGTTAGGTGGATTACGTTTTATAGATTCTTTTAATTTTATGGCAGAGTCACTCGATAAATTAGTCAAAAATTGTCCTAAAGATGAGTTTAAGTTATTAAAACAACATTTTAACAATGATAATGACATAACGCTGTTATTACAAAAGGGTATTTATCCTTATGAATATATGAATTCTTTTAAGCGTTTTGAAGAACAGCAACTCCCACCAAGAAAATTATTTTATAGTCATTTAAAACTCGAAGATATCACGCAAGAAGAATATCAAAGGGCTCAGGATGTTTGGAAAACCTTCAACTGTAAAACTTTGGGTGATTATCACGATTTATACGTGACCACCGATACGTTATTATTAGCCGATGTGTTTCAAAATTTTAGACACACCTGTAAAAAAACCTATCGTCTAGATCCCGCGAATTATATCACCGCCCCAGGGTTAGCCTGGGACGCGTTATTAAAACATAGTAAAATAAAACTAGAACTTTTAACGGATATAGATAAATATTTATTTTTTGAAAAAGGAAAAAGAGGTGGTTATTCTAGCGTAGGACAATGTAGACATCACGAAGCAAACAACAAATATTTAAAAGATTATGACTCTAAGAAAGAATCGAGTTATTTACTTTATTTAGACGCAAATAATTTATACGGTTGGGCGATGAGTCAACCGTTACCCGTTGGCGGTTTTGAATGGTTATCAGAAAACCAAGTTAAACAATTTTCAACCGATCATATTTTAGGTTTAGAAGATGACTTTAAATATGGATTTATGTTAGAAGTTGATCTAGAATATCCCAAGAAACTTCATGATTTACACAATGATTTGCCTTTAGCCCCGGAAAACATAACCGTCTCTAAAGAATGGTTTAGCCCGTATCAAAAAGAATTACTCTCGAACAAAGTAAAAGCCTCGTGCGAAGATAAACTCATTGCAACATTATATCCTAGAAAAAAATATGTCGTTCACTATAAATCCTTAAAACAATATTTATCGTTTGGATTGAAACTAACTAAAGTACACCGCGTTTTACGATTTGAACAAAAAACTTGGATGAAATCTTACATCGATAAAAATACTCAACTTAGAACATTAGCAACCACGGATTTTGAAAAGAATTTTTATAAACTAATGAACAATTCTGTTTTTGGTAAAACGATGGAAAATGTTCGAAATAGAATAGATGGTAAGATCCTTATCGATGATAACACCGAAAAGTCGGCTAAAAAAGTTGCTAAACTTGTTAGTAAACCTTCATTTAAAACAGCAAATATTTTTAAAAATTTTAATATAACTTTTTTTGAAAAGTATAAAACAAAAACGGTTTTAGATAAACCCATCTATTGCGGTGTTAGTATTTTAGATTTAAGCAAATCTTTAATGTATGATTTTTATTACAATCACCTGAAGAAAACTTATAAAAATAATATCAAACTCATGTATACTGACACAGACAGTTTATTATGCATCATTAATACTGATGATGTTTATGATGATATTAAAAAAGACACGAGTCTCTATGATTTATCAAATTATAAAACCAATCATCCATTATACGACCCAATAAATAAAAAAGTGATTGGAAAAATGAAAGATGAATACGGCGGGAAAATTATCAAATCAGCCACGTGTCTAAGATCAAAAATGTATTCAATTATAGATGAAGATGATAAAGAGACTAAAAAAGCTAAAGGAATAACTCGCGTTGTAACTGAAAAAAATATTAAGGCTAAATGTTATTACGAGTGTTTAATAACTAAAAAATCTAGACAAGATGAAATGAATTTAATTCAAAACAAAAAACACGTTATTTATTCAACTAAAGTCAAAAAAGAATCGTTGTCTCCTTGGGATGGGAAAAGATATATTTTATCCGATGGAATCAATACTTTAGCATTTGGCAATAAAAAAATTAAATATCAAGATTCTGGCAATTCGGTGTCATCCGGAACGATTTGAAGTTCTTCTTTTACAAACGATCGTTTGGGTCCGTCTTTTAAGTAATAAAGCGTAGGACCTGTAGTAACTTTTTTACCACTCATGATTTTAAATTGACTCGTTCTTTTTTCAATTTGATACATGTTAACGCTCCATATGGGATCGGTAGCCCTCCTCACCGTACCTCCTTCTTGTTCCCCTGGTTGATATAAATAACGAACTAAAACATTAGTCGGAAGATCACTAACGTTTGTTTTTTGTGGTGATGAGGGTAATTGTTTAACCCGTTTTAACTTGATCGCTTGCGTAGGAGTGATTTCTTTATCTTTTGAATCTCGAATCAATCGTGTTGTTTCTTCATTGAGGGATTTTATAACCTGGGGCAACCTCACCACCCATTCGACGTTTCTCGCCTGCGGATCAAGCATTTCTTGCACGTATTGATGACCGAATAATCTTTCGGCTAAGGTTCGGTTAAATCTTTCGACCACTCCTTGCGATCGATGCACACCCGGCACACCTACACTGATCTCTACGCCATGAGACTGAAACAACTTTTTAAAATCTCCTTTAAATTCTGTTCCAGCATCGATTTGTGCTAATTTAGGCCACGTTAAAGACGAACGCTTGTAAATTTTAATAATCGCGTCTTTCACTTGACCGGCAACTTTAGAAGTTATGGGTTCAGCCTCTTTATACCGGCTCGCCACGTCTATGACCGTCAACGCGTATTTAAACGTTTTTTGTTTAACTAGATCCCAGGGTAAGTATAATATATCTAACTGATGTACGTAATTTGGTTCTAACCAATCACTCGACATTGCCGTCGGCCTGGGTACATATGAGGGAGGTGGTAAATAAATTTGCCAAACGGCTTGTTTTTTTAACCAAGATCTAACTTTTTGTTTATCAACCCCCGTTTTTTTATGCAAATGCGTGACAGCACCCTCACCTTTCCAATAACCTTTAGGACTGTAAAACAAACCTGAAAGCTGTTCTCTTTGTTTTTTATTTAACTCACTCATTTTTATTTTATACATATCTATAAATAAAGAATCCCACTGCGGCTATACCACCTAATACCCACACGAGTTCTCTAATTTGTTGATCATCACTCGGAGTATAAAAGTCGCTAAGTTTTGGTTTAGGTGGTAATTCTAAATCGTAATTTTCACCCGTTATTTCGCTGTACACTCTAAGCGCTTCGTTTACGTTACTAAACGTTCTTTCTGATAATTTTTGTTGTATCATACGTTTATTCAAATAATCTAGATATTTAACGCGTTGTTGTTCCCAATCTTCTTTGGCTCTCGCTAATTTTTCTAATGCTAAGTCGTGTCTTTTTCGTTCTTTGTCAATTTGTTGTTTTGATAAACTACTAAATAAAAAGTTACTACCGGTAAACGCTAACGCATTTACTACTGCCCCGCCAACCATCATTGCTATTCCTGCCATCTTTTTATTTATACTAATTTAAAAACCTTATATATTAAAAACACACTATTTTGAACTATGAATCATTACGGTAAAAAACTAAACCCAATGAGGCGTCTTAAAATCCCTAAAGCCATTAAAGGCGAACGAAGAGAAGTGTCAATCACTCATAATCCAAGCACGATTGCGGCTGGTCAAAAACTCATCGTTAAGTTTCCGCAATTAGGACCCGACGATGTTATCGTACCCGGTACTTCTAAACTCGCTTTTAAACTCGAGTTAGATGGAGGGTCAGATGGTGATCGAACGGTGTTTAACAACTTATGTCGTAACTTAATACGCGAAATCAATGTTAGGCTTCAAGGTAACACAATCGTGAGTTATCGCGATGCGGATGTCTTTCACAATTTTAAAGATAACTGGCTGCACCCCTACATTACACGAAATATGGCTTATGTAGGCCTTGAAAAAGAAAACGTCACAAAATTAAGATTAGGCGCGGCAGATGCTAATGCTGAAACTAATAGCGGAAAAGATAAAGCTATCTCCGACGCGTTTGGTAATCGATATTGTATTCCTTTAGATATTGAGCTTTTAACGGCACATCATCCTTTTTATCCTAGCAGTCTAAAGCAACCCCTAACGTATGAATTAACATTTAACGATCACGATAAAGTCGTTAATAGCTCGGATACAAGTGCCCAATATTCAATTTCAGATTTAACGCTTGAATACGAAGTCGTCACTAACCGAGATTTGACACAAGAGCTAAAAAACAAACGAATGAAATACTATCTTTTTGATCACGTACATAATTTAGAAACAAGATCGATCAACAAATCAGATACCTTATGGAACGTTATGATTAATCAACCGATTAAAAGTCTCAAAGGCGTTTTAATCTTATTTAGAGATCCAACGGTAAAAAACCCTCAAAGATTTTACAACCCCCACATTAGCAAAACCAGCATTACGGTTGAAGGAAAACCCAATCAACTTTACTCTCAAGGTATGTTTGAGTATCAGCACTGGCAAGAAGTTAATAAATTTTTTGGTGATAGTGATACCGAAAATGGTCAATCGATTGTAAAAGATTTAAATTTAGTGGGTCTAGAAATGGCTGACTACTATAAAGATAAATACGGCCTGTGGCTAGATTTTCGCTCAACTGATGATAATAGTGCTCACGGAAGTGGAAGACGTTTAAACGACGGAGGAGGAATTCAGATTCAGATGACTCGAGAGGCTGAAACAGCGGGAGATTTAACGATGTTTGTATTTTTAGTCATGGATGCGCAATTAACCATTGAGGATGGAAATTTTAAGAATTTAGTTTTTTAAAAGCTTATTAAAATAAATGGAATCTTGTCATTGTGCTTTAATTGTAGGAAAAACAAACTCGGGAAAGACTAAATGGATTTTAGATTTATTGGAAACCGAATATCGTGATAAATTTGAATCGATCGTGGTCATTTGCCCGACCTTATTTAAAAATAAAACTTATTTATCGAGGCTTTGGATATCAATGGATGAAAATGTATATTTGTGTGATTTAGACTTTGAAAAAATAACTTTAAATGAAGCCCTAGATTTGTATCAAAATATTTTAGATGGAATAAAAACATTATTTATCATAGATGATTGTTCGAGTCAGCAGGAAATAAAATATCGAAAAAAAACATGTGCGTTGAGCAAAATCGCTTTTTCTGGGAGGCATTATAACCATAGCTGTTGGTTATTAACACAAAAGTATAATTCGGTTTTAAAAGACTATCGTGAGAATACAAGTTGGGTTGCGATGTTTTATACAAAAGATAAAACGAGTTTTGATATTGCATTAGATGAAAATGATGTTGTGTGTGATCAAAAAAGAGACGTAATTAAAAAACATTTGTGCGATAAAAAATATAGTAAATTGGTTATTAACACAGAACCTCCAGTTTCATATCAAGTTTTTGATTAACAACCTAATTTTTGTTATCATTTGTTGTATTTTGTTAAAAATTTGCTAATAACTAACTATCAAGTTATTTATAGCAATTTTTAATTTTGTTATAAATAAAAAACACCAATGCTACAATACGTTGATGTTATTATTAAGTTTGTTATCATTTGTTGTATTTTGTTAAAAATTTGCTAATAACTACCTTTCAAGTTATTTATAGCAATTATTAAGTTTGTTATAAATAAAAAACACTAATGCTACAATACGTTGATGTTATTATTAAGTTTGTTATCACTTTAAACTTAAGCTACTTATGTTATAATTTATTTTGCTTTAACAAAATTTATAAGTTGCTATATAGTAAAATGAACGACTTGACAACAATTATAAATAGCGATGTAAATACACCTTCAACAACAAACGACAGTAGTTATAAAGATCGACTTTGTGGAATAGTTGCAGCAGGTGATTCAAAAAAATATTTTGGCAAAGAATACACCATCAAAGACATAGAAGCACTAACACCTGCAGATCAAGAAAAATTATTTAACCGGTATCAAGTTAAATTCGGTAAAGAAGTGGTAGCTACAGTGGGTAACTCAATTTTGAGTTTGTATGCACGAGCTATAGGTTTAGCAACTCCGGCTGATATTTTAGGAATTAGAATTAGCTTAAATTCTGAGGAAAATTTAACCAATGATTTAAATAACGATCCTATCATTAGTAATAGCTTAGCTTATGCACTTAGCGAGGTTTGTTACAAATATGGTGTCTATCTATCACCTTTGATAGCAACACTTATTACCACAAAACATTTAAACTTTAACAAATCCACAACAAATAAAAATACTTATATAATAAATAATTCAAATGACAACTATGCATCAGGAGAAGGAGCAAGCTTTACCAACAGCACCCCCAACAACAGCACCAGCAGCACCAACACCGATACCAACAACCCCAGTGACCCAAGTAACTAAAAAACAAACCGTAAAACCTAAAAACGCTAAACGCGTTGAACAAGGTAAACGCCTAGCAGAACATAATAAAAAAATGAAAGAGCAATTAGCTAAAATGAAAACAGAAGAGACAGAGTCGGAGATTATTCAAAATACCCCTGATTCGAGATTACTTTATGTTGGCGGTTTAATTTTAGTAGGCGGTATAGGTTTTTTATTGTATAAATCATCAAACAAATCACCAGAAAACTCTAAACCTATTCAAATAACAAAACCAAGTCTACCACAGAGTCAACCCGAAGAACTTTTAATGGATTGATTTTTTAAATGTTTATATATTAAAAATGGATGAAACAACCGTAAATGATATTGCCGCCGCAGTTTATATTTGTGTTTTAATAGCAGCAGTCACCATTGGCTTTCCCTTTTATCAATCTTTAAAAAAGGGGAACTAATTTAAATTTTAAAAACTTATATAGTAAGAATGGCAAATACAAATATTGATATAAACGGAATAGCAAACACAGTTTATCATGGTGCAGTGTTAAGCCTTTTAACCATGGGATACTCGATGGTAAGTAAAAAATTACTCAAAATTAAATCGCCTGATTTAGATAGGCTTAGCGTAGAAGATGCGGCTAAACTAACCGCATTAGTCGGAGGTTCTTTAGCAACGCAACAGTGGCTGGTCACACAGGGAATCTTACCGGGTAGTATTATAAATAAACCTACAGTTTAAAATGTGTATATAATAAATAATTAAAGATGGATGATTTTGATTATCAAGAAAATGATCCCCTGTTAAATGAAACAGAAGATAGAGACGATCAACAATTTAACAACCCCGTTTATGATAATACCGAACTCGATTCTGAAGAAAATCAAGCTCGATTAAATAATTTACTAGGTGGTGGTAGACAAGAACAACAAGAAGAATCAAGTGCTCTTCGTAATGGTGAAAATATTGATTACTCGTTTCAACTTCAAAAACAATACATTAAAAATTTTTATGCTAGCATAAGAAGTGAAGGTTATCAAACTTCCAAATTAATTAAATGGGAAAACTTTAGATTTGAAAAGGATGGAATATATTACAAAAAAGATGAAATTAAAATATTATTAACGTTGGATAATAATCCTAAAAAATTTGCTTCTGTGAATACAATATATTCTAGAACAAAAGGTAAAGGAATTGAACATAGATCTCTTTTTATGCGAGAAGATTTAAAAATTGTTGATTTTAAAACATCAAAACGCAGCAAAGAAGCAAGCACAGCGCTTCAACAAGCAAGTACATCTTTAGCTAATATTCAAAGTGAAAACATACCCTTACAAGATTTACCACAAGCAGCTGATCAAACGAGTAATGTTATAGAAGAACTCGAACAAGAAACCAATATTGATGAACAAAGCGAATTTAATATCAGAGAGCTACGCGGTTTAGACAAAACATTACAATCGATTAAAGGAAATTTATTATTGGAACAAACAAAGCTAACTGAGTTAAATGAGAGAAAAGAAAGAGTTAAAAAAGAATTAGACGAAGCAAAAAAAGCAGAAGATGAAGAACAAATAGGATCACTCACAGAAGAGTTAGAAAATATAAACATTGAAATACGAGAAAGGTCTAATAATATCATTAGAGAATCAGATAAAATAAAATCTCAAATCAATCGCGTCAAAGAAACAATTAATATAATGTTAGACAGCGATGTAACGCTTAGAGAAAAAATTAAATTTTTATTTAAAGAGCAAGGTGTCACAATCGCGAGTATTTTAGCAGCAATTTCTATGGCCATCAGCACACTGGTAAGCTCGGTGGTAGCAGCCGTTAGAGGCGTAGGTATCCCAACCCCAGAGCCACCCGCGCCTAAACCTGAGCCACCATCAGGAGGTGGCATTAAAGAGTGGGTACACAAGCACTTGGAAAACTTAGCAAACGCTTTGAAAAAATTAGGGTTAGCCGCATTAGGTGCGCTGCCGGGGGTCATTGGTAGCGTCATAAGTTGGTTACTAAATGTTTTAAGTAAATCAGTTGGCTGGCTAGCGGAACACGTGTGGGCTTTATTTATAGGTGCAGGTGCTTTAATTATTGCTTATATTAAAAATAATTGGTAGTTTTGTTTTTTAACAAATAATTAAAAAAAAATAACCCCCAAGCTCTTTTGAGCTTGGGGGTATTTTTTTTGGGTTAAATATTTATATTTTTCTAAGTCAAAATTTTGTAAACTAAAACTCCTATCGCAATGATTGCAACTGTTCCTATCGTTAAAGATAATTTTTCATCTTGATGAATGTCTAAAGATGCTTTAGGATTTGACTCTGAGGTTTTAGGTATAGGTGATAAACGTGGTGTAGGTTCTTCTGTTGGTTCTTGAGTGGGTTTGGGTTCAAGGGTTGGCTGAGGATCAAAGTCATCAACTTGTATCGGAGCGTTTAAGGTTGGTTGAAATCCCGGTTTAGCGGTTAAAGGTGCAATTTGCAAGTTATTATTGTAACCATCGTGTATGCCTACCCTTAAATCCATATCTGATGGAATGAGGTATAGCCCGGGTCTTACGACAAAGTTGAGTGGAGTTTTAGCATACTGCAGTGAATCTTGAAATTGATTGATACTCTGCTCTAAATCTGGTTCGCTATTAATAAGACTTTCTACGATGGTAACAAACTGATGCTGTGCATCTAAACCGGTTCCCGGGGTTAATGCACTGGTTTTTGTTTGTGCTTGTGCACCTAAAAGCGCGTACACGTAAGCCCTAATCGATTCGTTAATTTTTGTAATTCCAACATCGGTAAAAGAACTCGTCTTTGAAATAAAGTCTGTCCAAGCACCTAAAACATTATTAGATTGTTCAAGGTAAGTGACCGTATAGGTACTCGCGTGACCCGATCCTTTTGGTGGATCCATTAAACCAAATCCCATAAAAGTTGAGCCTGCATACGTACCGTAGTTTACACCCAAGTCGTGGGGGTCATAGTTTTTCCCCGGCACTGGAACCGACCCCGAATTGTAGTAAAAAGCAGTACCCAAGCCATTTGAGGTCGTATCTCTCGTTTGTTTAAAAGACTTGCTTCGATCGATGCCAAATACGCGGCACGTGTCCGTAAAAGCTCTCGTATCATAACGGTTATTTAACGCGTTAAATACATCATCACCAGGTATAGGTGCTACCAAATTATAAAATATTTTTCGTATAGTATAATACACGTGAAAATGAAACAGCGATGAAATATATTGGTTTTTATTGTGGAGGAGGTCAAGACCTACTCCACACGCGGTCGTGGCACAATAAATCGCAAAGTTGAATTGGTTTTGATAAAAGGACAAAGGGTTAGTTTGCCATCGTTCGATTGCTTTGTCCGTTTTAACGCGTGGTAATTTATACGCGGTTGACATATCTTTAAATTGTACAAAAAAAGTATGATTTTTATTGACGATAATAGCTAAAGCGCCTAAAGAGTTTCCCATTTATAATATAAGTCTTTTTATAATAAAAGTAGAGTAAGAATGAGCGGAATACAACACACATTTTATTTGACAAAAAACGAACAAACGTTTAAATTGCAAGAGGTGATTGATAATTTAGATGGCTCAAAACAAATTCGCGTTAAAAATCTCGTGTTTACGGTAGGCTATTTTAACATAACTAAATCCAGTGAGATTACTTGGGAAAAGGAGATAGATGGGCAACCCGCTTATACTAACGGTAGGTCTAGAGACAATAGACAAACTGATAAAAGCTCACAACTACAGACAAAGCCATTAGAACTGACCCCTGAGATAATGAATCAATTTCGTTTATCGATGACAACTGAAGAAATTCAACAAAGTAGAAAAGAAGTCATAGCACGCATTATTACACAGATGTTTGACGGATATGATACTGAAATTCTTAACGAAGTGGAAATAAAAATACAAGAAGAAATACAGGTCCTCAGACAACGAAAACAAACCCTAGAATTAGCCAGGGATAGACTTGATGATGAATTACAAAATTATGTTAACTATGTAATACATTTATTAAATAAAAGAATAGACTATATCATAGAAGGCCAAGTATTAGCCACAAATTTACTTCGATATGGATACAACAATGACAATCAAGAAAAAACAGAAAATATGCGTTTACCACAAATTAAAAACAGCCTCGTTGTTTTAGGACATAAAGAGCCAATCGTAAATGCGCTACATCCGGTGAGTGAGGTTACGGCTTTGCCCGAGGGCAAATCAGGAAGCATCATTATTTTACCTGGATTTTATGGTATCGATTGGTTCGAGTCATTGATAAACGCGATACCGGGTGTGAGCTTTAAAGTCTATAGAGAAAGTAAAACGGTGACCTTAAGGGTCACTGATATAAACCTTAATCTACGTTTAAATCGAGAAGTTTCTAATTTGCTCAATTTACCCAAAGGAAGGTTAATCCCAAATGTCATTTATAAGGGTGATTACGATATTAACCCATTTAACATTACGTTTATTCATTGCGAGCAGTTAAACACGAGTGATAATTTTTACAACGGGTTTCCTTCAAATATGTTATCATTTTATCACACAAGCCAAACAAACCAAACTCACGTTGGGAAAACATTAAAAAACGGTAAAATTAATAAACTTGCCTTTTCAATTAAAAACGAAGAAGGAAAAATCATCAATAACAAAGGCGCGGGGATTTTAATCGAATGTGAAATAATTTAAAAACGCTTATATATTAAAAATATGGCAACCGTAAATGTAAATGAAATTAAACCTTTATATCCTGATCTAAACTTAAACAGCGGTGATGATATTAAAGACGAAACTAAAATTTATCGACTTCAAAAAATTGAAGATATTAAATCTCAAATCTGTAAAGAAAGAAACTCGCGCGAGGTTTCTTTTAAAAAGTTAAAAAGGTGGATCTCTGCGATTCAATATGTAGAGCACGGGGTTGAAGTACTGGGGGTCACTGCAGCCGCGATAGGGATCCCCGCATTAATGGGTGTTATTAGTGCCCCAATTGGCTTAGTCTTAGAGGGTACTAGCATAGGTGCCTTTGGATTTTACGCGGTACTTAAATACGCAAGCAAAAAATTAGCGGTAAAGAGTAAAAAACACGATCAGATTAAAATTTTAGCAGATGCAAAGTTAAACACGATAGATGAATACGTGTCAAAGGCCATCGAAGATGGTGATATTTCTCACGAAGAATTTATATTAATTACGTCAGAACTTAAAAAATTTAACGACTTGAAAGAAAAAATAAGATTAAAAACTTCTACAAAGTTAGAAGAAGCTAAACATTTAAATAAAGTTGAATTTGAACGACAAGTTGAAGAAAAGGCTAAAGCGATGGCGAGTGATTTACTCGCCAAAGAAAAAAAAGAGCTTATGAAAAAACTTGGAAATTAAGTTTAAGTTTGACAAAGTCGTTTAAAAACGACGAGAGTAAACCTCCGAGTTATAAAGAAAGTCAAGTGAGAGTTACCCCTACAGCTCCTCCTCTTTAAAAGTTTCGTTGTATCTTTTTAACGCTTGATTAAAATATTTTAATTCTACTTGAAATAACTTTTGTACTGTTTCTTGGGTTACGTTAGAAACATTTTTTAGATAACATACAGCCATTAACGACCTGAGTGGATGACCCCTAGATATTTTTCCCTTTAATATTTGTTTTAATTTAAACTCGACGAGTTTAAGGTCACACATTTGGTATTGAATGTTAAATTTATCAAAGACTTTTTTTACTATAGAAGCCTTTGTTTTTTTATAGAAAAATCTCTGATTATACTTTCCATTAATATTTTCCGTAGAATAATCCATGAGACTATAACCTATAATTAATCCACACTTGTCACAATAATACTCGTCTTTGTCTTCATCAATCATGATGTTGTGAGTGCACATACCTATCTCATTCATTTATATTTAAAAAAAAATAATTTTTTTTTTTTTTTTTTTTTCAATCATTGTTTTTCACCTAATACTTTACTCACAATGCGTGGGCGTTTTTATAAAGAGTGTAAAGGGGCCGGGGTCTATGCCTTAAACTCATCAAAGAGGGCCAACAACACTGTTGACCCCCTTTTTTGGGGTACCGGGTTCAAAGTTTAAAGGTTTTTTTTTTTCATGTTTTTTTATGTCAGGATATTGTTTTTTATGTTTCTTATTAAATATCACCCCAAATATTCAACGAGAAACATTTTCTTTCTTTTTCTATTTTTTTTTCATGTTTTTTTATGTCAGGATATTGTTTTTTATGTTTCTTATTAAATACCCACATCAAATATTCAACGAGAAACATTTTTTCTTTTTCTATTTTTTATTCATATTTTTTGTTATGTTAATTTCAATTTTACAGACCGTGCGTCGAACCCGGTACCCCATGGTTGCAAACCGCCGAGCTTATCCACTGAGCTATCCTCCCAGCCCCGACTGAAAATGGTTTTTTAATTTGATATATATTATACTCGAAATGGTGCAATAACAACGATGACGACACAAAGGACGAGTCTATTTTTTTAGGGGTGTTTGACTGTGATTGTGACGGTTTACACAGGTTCAGTCATGTGTTATATTTCAATAACAAACCCGAGTGCTTTTAGGAATTTAACCTTTGTGTCAGCGGATGACTAAGCGTTTTACACTACGTTCAGTCATGAATGAAATTTGAATAACAAAAACCCTGTTTACGCTGGGGACAACCACGCGTGACATTGAATGGCTGTTTTTTTCAAGCGAGTGTTGTGTATACACTTAAGGTAAATAACCTTTAGTGCATTGTCAAGTGCATATGAGTAGTGTACATGCATACGACGTAAAAAAAAAGCCACATCCTAATTTGGATGTGGCTTAATTTAGTGTGTAAATAAAAATGATAATTTTTTTGTTATTTTTTTTGGCTTTCTTTTTTATATTCTAGATTTAGATTTAGTCATCAATATCTTCAATATCAAACATGACATTAGTGGGGATTTGTATAGTTTCATATTGCCTAATAAAAGCTTGTTCTAATTTAAATCTGATACTTGCACCAAATCCACTATTTCCATGAGAACCAAAAAATATATCATTACAGATGAGAACAGGTGTAACTTTACATGATTTATTCATATATTCATCGATGTTATCAATCTTTTTCTTTTTAGAATCAAACAATTTTGTATATTGTTTTAATTGATTTCCTTTTCCATATGATTTAAGTTTAATATACATTTTTTTGTTTTTATCATCATAAATTGGTTTAACACTTTGTTTTCCCATGTTTATATACATAGTTCTGGTTATTTTTGGTATATTTTTATCTTTATCAGATTCAATATATTTAGTTACTGTACATCTCATTTTATCAAAGTATTTAACAATTTCATCACAATCATTTTGTAAATTATATACAATTTGATAGCCAGTTGTGTTGTCTGGATTTTTTTCTTCACCAAAAGTATTAATTGTATTTATTCCAAAACAAAAATTTGTTGGTAACATAAAAATTAAATTACATTCTTTATCATCATGTTTATAAGTAATTTTTGATTTAGCACATTCTACTACTTCTTGTGAAGTTTTAATCGCTGGATTTATTATTAAATTTTTCTCATTAAACAACCCATAATGATTATATTCACTTTTATCTGCGTTTTTATATAGATCATGTTTTTCAGTTACAAAGTATGTATGTTTTATTGTTTTGTTTTGTTCCATCTTATTTATAATAATATAAAATAAAATTATTTAATTTTCTCATTTTTTTTCACATTCCAATCTACAACTTTTTAAATTTACAACATTTTTTTTTTCGCGATAAAATGAGGCATTTTGATTTTGATTTTGGATATTTTGAGATTTGTGAAATGGGGGGTGAAAATTGGCGAGATGAAATCTATTTTGAATGTGGCAGTTAAATGTGGAGTGGAGTGAGTGAAAATGGGGTTTGGAATGATAACCCCCTTTTCATACTACTAAACAGATATATATGATAGATTTAGGCACCCACTTTGTTTTATAAACAAAATTGCAACCTACTGCGCCAACGCTATATCTAACGTAATTATGGAAATTTAATTAGCGTTTGCCAATAAGTGACAATGTATAATAGGATGCTAAATATATATACAGTATTCAACAAGTGCACTGAACTCAACATTGCCGATATAACTGCAGGTGAATCAAGACTCATTTCGATATAGCTTGAAAGCTATTTATGGATATCTTTGATTCGATTAAACCCAAGTGGGAGTTTGCCAAAGTTACGAACCAAACACGTCGAGAGAGTCAGAGTCTTTGTGGCATTATTCTTTTTTATGATCGTCGTCTTTGTTTTTTTCTAAATCTCTTTTTCTTGTTACGTACAAAAAAAACCATTTCAAGGATTATTGTTTAGTACCACAACGATTAGTAATAATTTTCAGTGCTCCATGTATTTAAAGCTGCATTTCTGAGCTCTCTAAATGTCTGAATCAAACTAAACACATCCTCCATTAATGAATGTTATGATTGGAACGATTTCAAAATTTACCAACTTCATTTATTTATTGTTATCTAACCCTGTTATGATTAAAGCAATACAAGTAATAAACTGCTGCAAACTGCTCATCAGCCAAAATGACCTAAAATATATCAAATGTTTAGAGTTAGGAGGGCCTGACGCGTTTCGATCCTAGCAGGATCTTTCTAAAAGGCATTAAAAATGAATTTCATCTGTGATCGAATTTCTTTTGAGCTGCTGCCCTTAAAGGGCTTGGAGTTAGGAGGGACTGATGTTTCGATTCCAATTTTCAGAGAGTAGTTAATACGAAGATGAGTTCTTATAAATGGTATTTTGTGTGTGTACAGGTAATGGCTTCATTGAAGATGGTGAACTGACATGTTTCTTTCGTGATCTTGTCTTGCACAAAAAGGGCTGCGCAGATGCCGAGGTAAACCATTCAGAACTGAAGATTAAAATGTTTAACTCTCTAATTTGAGCAAATTTCCTATTGTTTTAAACTCTCGGTTTCTTGAGTCCACTGTATGCCTGTTTCAATGTGCATATAAATCTTAAAGGGTTCCTGCAGTGCTTTTTTCAGTCAGGTTATTGTATTCCCTTCATACAAAGAATTTACTGACAGATAATGAATGGCAAGTCTTATTTTGGTTTCAAACCAGCATTTGGTTTTCCTTTGAATGGCTTTTCAAAATGGGGGATTTTCATGCATACACATGTAGAGAACCAACAGCATGGAAAAACATAAAACTTGGAAAGGTAAACTTGACCCACAGAAATGGTTGGTCAAAAAAAATACACCACCAGTCGAATGGAAGGAGGATATTCAGCAAAACAAAACCCATTAAGGAGAAAAAGGTTTGTCAGAAAACCTATAAAACAACCCCAATTTTTTGTGCACAATTCAATTGGGTTACTGCTCTCAGTTACCCGGATGACATCACAGTTTTGCTCATGAATATGGAAATTCTAATTAGCATACAAACCAAAAATTGTTGTTAATCCTGAAACAGTTGTGGAAGTGGGTAAAATCACAGGCCCTATAAAACAGCTGCTTTTTTGCACACGTTCAAGCCAAAAAAATCCTATTGTACAGTCCCTTTAATATGAATATTCCATAGCAAAAATATGATCATCCGCTTAGTACTGACTATGAGAAACAGTTTACGCAATTTATGATATTTGCAGAAAGATTTTCCAGGAAAACAGTAGAAAATGTAATTGACTAAACACCTGTCAGTAAAAATGATAAATAAGCACTTTCAATTGTAATCATCTTTTTTGTAAGACAGTTACAGAGAGTCTTACCGAAATTCTGAACAGGAGTGAACACGTAACCTTAGAGTTAAAATCCAATTGCATGCAGTCCTACAATTATATGGGAAATTCAACTGAAGCTTGACAAATATACGTGAAAGTTAATATGTGTATGAAACCTGAAGTATAATTCAAACGTGAATAAGGTGTAAAGGTATCTGAAGTGTACAAGGTGTAAGGTACTCGACCTAGCTTACTAATCACTGATTCATCATACCTGTCATTTTATGAATATATAGTTCCTATCACTTCACCGTGCTACATGTTATTCAAATCCAAAATTAATTTCTTGCTTTCAGGATGATATGAATAGAAATGCAAAAACGTGTGCTTGAAAATTGCAATATATACTGCTTCCATTCACAATGAATGTATTGAAGGGACATGACTGTGTTCATTTTTCTGCCCTAGTTCAAAACAGCAATTATTTGCATTGTTTTGTATATAACTAAAATAATACAAGGGATATACAAACGGATCTAAGTGCGAGCAACGATTCCATCAGAATAATATAATAAAACACGTAATTGGAGAGTTTATCTGAAGGATCGTAGGAGAGTCTGGATCCATTAAAAATACTGTGTACTCAAGAATCATATTTCAAATGGAGACGTCTTTATTTTGTCAATGTGTGTTTTCTACTTAGACACTGTCTCCTACGATGTTAGATGAGATGATCAAGCAATACATGGTTGCTTATGATGATGATGGAGATGGCAAGATTGGTATGGCCGAGGTAAGATTACAATGCAATTAATCTCAGTATTATTCTTAAGACTATGGGTTTCTCTTCAAAAATATCACTCCAAATAACAGCCTAATTCTTCGCATCATTTTGTTTGTTATAGATAATGAATGAGTTTTAGTGCATCCTAAGTAATTTTTGCAGTAGTTTCGCATGAGCATTATCAATTCGTTTGTCAATAAAATATCTCTTAGATTTCAGAATTAACGTTTGATGCTGTCATATTCATTATTGCATTTTTTGTACATATGAAAACGAACGAAGTGAACAGTTTTATAGATTTTATGTCATCCTGTATTACAGCAATGTCGTTCGCCTAAGGTATTCATGTATAGCATGTTAACCACATAATTACAAGTTTGTCCTCGGATTAAACTGATGACTATTTCCTATCATTCTGTCACATCACATTATTACGGTAGATTTCTTTATCAAAGTGAACTACATGAATAATTACAAACTGAGCTATAGTGTTCTCGCTAGCGGCTTAAATTCCGATCGAAATTACCCATTTTAGACCTGAAGATTGGGCCGGGAACATGATGTTAGATCGAGTGGGGCACTAGCGGGGTATTAATGTAGGCATACTCATATGTAAGGAAACATACCTATAGGCAGCTGATATGTTAACCATTGGCCACAGGTGGACTGTGTGACCATTAACTCATCGTGTTGCATTTTTGTTTGACTTAATTCTGCCTCTTATCCGCCCTAATTTAAAATTAATGAACGATCTAATCTTATTTTTATTCGATGGTTGAATATTTCTGCGATCACAGCACTTTATTATTATGTCGCTGAATCGACAAACAGGTTAGGTGTCGGTTTATGAATTCCGATGTACATGAGAAATAATTTATAAACCTGCTATGTGTAGGCCTATGCTTTATTTATTTCCTATTGTGCCGTTATCCACAATGACGTATGTACCCAACTTTAATTAGAAATATGCATACTTGCGTGTTTTGAATTTAAATTAATGAATTCTGAACGAAGGAAAGCAATTCATTTTATGACATCCTCAGTATAATGTATTAAATATACATGGTTTGGGGCTCTTATAGCGGCACGTCATGCATAAAGCACACGGGGATGGGCTGTGTATAGGAGCACTATAGTGATGCATACAGTAGCCTGTATATATGGTGATATAGAGAAATGGGACTGGGTTTCTACTTTATTCGACTGTATATTGATGAATGCAGGACATCCTAATTACATCACTAGAGCGTATACCTGACACTAATCAACGCCCGGTACGTAATTACAATAACACCGGTATGCACGCTTGAACCTACATGATCAACACACAAACCTATACCCAGCCCTATATAGCTAAATGAAGATTGTCAGTGAGTCGAAGCATTCAGCAATTACTTGTCTCATGTTGAGAGACAAACGTGTGCGTAATATATCATGTCAAGTTAAAGGTAGTATCATACTTTGGTAGCATATACCCAAACAGACATCGTCACAGATTTACCTATAACTTACAGGGTATAAAGATGTAGATGGTACAAAAATACCGTTAAATTTATTTTGCCAAAAATACAGTATTTATCCAGAAAAGAGTAAAACCAATGACCAAAATTCTTGTTCTTTTAAAGAGCAAAAATAAAAGCGAAAAAATACTGTGGCCGTTTTTCACTGTTTCCTAAAAAAGTGGGCACCGTATGGGACTGAAATTTTCACAGATGACTGTTACTGTATCTTCCTTGATATTTTTGCCCATGAATCTGTATTTCTTTGACAAAAACCAAAGTATGATAAGTACCTTTAAAGCTGTAATCTGGATATGCAGTTGTATGCAGTGTAAAACCACTGAACCTGATAAAATAAGGGAAATAACAAAGGCAACGCTAGAAATATACGGGTATATAGACCAGCATGTTTAATGAATGATAACCAATGTTGCCCTGCAAATTCACAGGATAATCAGATGATAACGAAAATGATTAACTATAAAAACAAATACAACATTACATTGACAAATACAGCCTATAATTGTGTACACTTTCCGTATAAAAACAAAAACGCGTGTTCAATGTTTGTATTTCAAACAATATGAACATTTTCGTGTTTGATTAGGCTGCTTAAGTCACCAGAGTAATTCCAGTAAAAAGCAAAATACAGTTTCACTTTTACTTACTCACGATGATATATAATGTAATTTATCAAAATTTCAGTGATAATAAAAATGCTCAAAGCTGCTCATCAACCAAAATAATGGCATGGCATATATAAAATGCTCAGAGTTAGGAGGGCATGACGTTTGGATCCTAGCAGGTTCTTTCTCAAAGACTGAATCAGTGAATGACAAGAAGACAAGAACATAGCAGGTGTCGTGTAGGTGTCTATGTAAGTGACAAACCAGTCCAGCTTGACTGACTGTATTGAATTAATCTAGAAGTGACCGAATACTATATCAATCCTATGTCGTGCACCAGTGCACTGCAATCCTGAATACATTCTAGCCATACACCGCTGTAGTTGGAATATTTATGAGATTTGTCCATGGTTCCTTGCAATACAATGGTAGATGTACATATACATAATTCAATTGTACTACCTTTAGTTGAAACACTGCCCTGTAGATAATGGTAAGAGCTGCTAGCTCAGTCCGTGTATATACCACTGCCCTCATTTTATTGTTGCAAGCATATAATACACACACAGTGTATATAGGAATCACTTAAAACGATGACAGTTAGTACGTGTACGTCCAATTCTATAGTCAAAATGATTGATTGCATAGGGACTTTGATGATTATTCTAATAGAACATCAAATCGTATGATAATTCGAGGGAGACTGGCTTATCTACATGGTGTTAGCCTCGAAAATTAATTTCAAAATTAGGATATTTCTATCAGAGATATTTTTGATGATCACAGATATCACTTAATATTCCCTGCCAATGTTCAATGGGATGACTAAATAACCCCATAGGATGATAGAGCAATGCAATATAATATGGCTGCAACGGCTTTACACGTTCACCCTATGGAACGAATAAACTAGCCTGGTTTTAAGAAGCTCTCGTTCTTCATGTGTGATGTGCAAGGCCCCTTGGCATGCTCGCTGACTATGAGCAAGCCAGGCCAAGTTTACCATGAAACCAAGCACTCTGCAGACTCTGAACATGCCCATCCCATCACTCATAGCGGGGCTCATGGCAGTGAAACATGACGGTGTCCCTTAAATGAAAATATCCCACCAACCACTGCTCACTCAATCTTCATTATGGCCAAACTGTCCAACATTCAAATAGTTTGGCATAATACGAAACCAGGCTTGAGGCTAGGCTTGGGATTTCGCTACCGCCATTTGAGGCCTACAAAACGAAACGAATGGATTGGGCCACATGACGAAGCCGAAGAAAGGCTCCAGCTTCGCTATGTATCTCAAGCCCTTCATTTCATTTAGGACACAAAATGGCAGTCGCAAAATAAATCTCAAGCCTAGCCTCAAGCCTGATTCATAAAGCTCCTATATACCCCGTAGCGTCCTTGGCATTATATCCACAGCCCGGTCACTCTTTACTTTTGAAATCTCCAATCTAATTAATCAGACACAATGGATGGCTGGGTAATTACAAGGTTTTACCCCCGTTGAAAAAACAAAACACAATTTGGCGCGCATGATCAATGGAGAGTGACATTGACTGAGGCAATGGTGCATGGTAAATACATTGCAATATATGGAGACAGCATCGCATGGCTGTAGCATGCATAGTGACATGGGATTACTACTTATCTCATACGGCCCTATGGTCTAGATATAACATACAAACATTCTATATACTGCATGTAATAAGTGGATGAGTACTGAGAACATGTTATCATTCGCACGGTAATAAAATTAAGCAATGCAAACACGATGTAATCCCAAATGTGTCTAGAAAAATACCAAGCTTAGAATACTACATCATAATCTCCACGTATTCTGCCTTAGTACAGCCCTATAGCAAAAGTACATACATATATTTCAAAGGTTTCTTTTTCTGTGGGCGGCTTCGGCTTACTTGCTTTTAAGGCCTAACTTTGTTCATTTTGCCTATTTATGAAATTTTATTGTCTGTTTGTTTAATTTGAAAAACAAATTCGTAAGTTTTAGGCCTAGATATTAGATGCCAAGCTATGGAGAAAAACATCACACTTTACAGCCATGTGTCAACGTGTATATCATTCGTTTACATAACGAAGTTTCCATCAATGTGACTTCATTCGTGCGAAATGTAATTAATTTCAAAGATAATTCAAGGCAATTTCATATAAGGTAAAGTTACGGACATTGAATTTGTATGTGGTTATCAAAAACGTTTCAGGGTGTAGCACTTTTAATTAATTGCTTGTAGTTGTAAATTGTTGTAAAGGGAAGCAAATTCAAACCAAATATGAGAAGTTTTGCCAGATTTCTTGAAACAGATCAGGTGTTTGTTCAATCTTATTCAACAAAACGACACAGTGGGATAATGGTGTCCCTCTCGTCTTGTTCTACATGCATGTTGTTGTATAGGAGCTCTTAGATATGTTAAATTATGCAGACGGTTTTCAACGAGGATATTCCTATCTCCTGAATTCGCAGTTTATTCATGAGATTGGCGACACAGTGCTTGGGTTTGTTCCAATGTCTCAGTACAGCACGGTGACCAGAAGTAAATCCCCCGGCGTTGAACACGTTCTGAATTTAACCCTTTTCCCCATTTGGGTATTATTAGATAATATGCATTGAAAAAAAGCTAAAAGCACAATTGGAAAATCGAGGTTTTCGAGTGGCAAAATAGCTTGAAATGCACTGGTAGAACTGAGGGTATGTGGTATTACCCGAGGCACTGTGTTATATGGATGCTAGACCATTCCCCTTTGCTTTAACCTGACTGCACTTAGCCCTAGCACTAACTGCACTTAGTACAATAGGCACAATTCAATTTACGACAGTTTTCATAGAAGTTAGCATAAATGCAACGGTAACTTGACTGCTATGCTTGCGTCGAAAATATACGACAACATTCAATTTACTTTTCTATGCCACAATATGCGGGAGTAATGAAGAGGTCATAATACAAAATAGGGCGAAAATACAAACATTGCGTTGATTGCAAAGTAAACATAATGCCCATTTGCCCATTTCAATAATTTGCAATATTGTTTTTAATATCGAATGATCAATTTTGTATTCCCCAAGCTTAATTTCCTTTTGAAGTTAATTTGCATAATGCATTTGTTTATGTAGCGGTAGGTACTGCATGTACGGTGGTGATAAAGTAACATCAGTAATGAAACAAAGATAATAGCAGAACTAGCCATGCAATTTACGGTGGCTCATATAAAAACCAAGGTCCTGTAAAATCAATAAACCATTACAATAAAAAAAGAACAAGTGCACCTGTTAAATATCAGTCACACGCTCTATGAATTGACAGTCGGAAGGGACAATCCAAATGAATATGTTTGCGGTGAATAATCCTGATAACTGTTTATGAGGCTGTATAGTCAGTGGTTTAGATTTCACATTTACATAAAACGAAAACAAGTTCAAAGCTACTATCATCCTGTGGTAGAAATCTTCACAGATTTACCTATAACTTACAGGGTATAAAGATGGTGATGGTACAAACCTACCGTTAAAATCTTTCTGCCTGAAATACTTTATTTATCCAGACAAGAGTAAAACCAGTAACCAAAATTATTTATCTTTTAAAGATCAGAAATGAAAGAGAAAAGACTTAAGAAATACTGAGGCGGTTTTCCACCGTTTTATCCAAAAGTGGGCACCGTATGGAACTGAAATTTTCACAGATGACTGTTACTGTATCTGTCTTGACATTTTTGCTCATGAATCTGTATTTCTTTGACAAAAACCAAGGTATGATACTACCTCTAACGATTTCAAACATACCCTGACAAAAACTGAAACATGTAACGGCATCAGATTACATTCATGATTCATAATGTAGTTTAGGCTTATAGTACGGTGAAATTTCAAGACATGAATTTCAAATGTGCTTTATATGTATGAACGTATCAAGAAGGGGAATCTTGTTAAATATATTCGAAGTAAAACTATCTTTAAGAATATTTATCCCCAAATGCAAGCCAATAATGCGGCGCTCAGCGTGTAAATATAAAGACGTCAGTCTGACAATGTCATTTCCTGTACAGTAGACGCTATTTACTAACTTCATGCTTGGCATGGTCCACTATTAAAGATTGTCTATCGAATTACTGGGTTGTTTTTCAAGTCTGGATCGATGAACTGACAGAATGATGTCACATTATGGTATAGCACGATCTAACAATCACACTCACTACGAAATACCAATACATAATATATATTATAGAGATATGGAATACGCATGACGGTATAGTACATTTGAGCATATTTATATAAAGCGTACTATATATTGTGCTCAGTTTAAAATAATGGTTTAAATATTACTCAATAACATAATACATAATAACTTGTAATAAACTGCTACAAACTGCTCATCAACCAAAATATTGACCTTAAAAATATCAAATGCTTGGACTTGGAGTTAGGAGGGCCTGACGTTTCGATCCTAGCAGAAGTCTTTCTTTCGTGCATTCAACCTTTTTTCTGTTTAATATTCAAGTTAAATAAAATCTATCGGTATATATTAAATTGTTTGGAGGAAAAATGACAAGTAAATAAATGAAACAGTTGAAAGCGGTCATAGCCTTTTACATATTTTGACATTTCAAGAGCTTTGTATTACTCAGATGCCATGGCATTAGATATGTAAATCTATGCAAACCCACAGCGAGGGAACCAAGGCTATATTCATTCGCCCAATAACCGTGAAAGGGAATATATTCCCTTATATAGGTTTGTACGCGCAACACGTCACAATAACTGAGTTTAGATCGATTCTTGTAGTCTAATTCAATCAGTGCATAAAAGCACATTCAAGTGTAGTCCTCAGTTTTATCATTATGGTTGGGATTTGAGGGCTTTGACATGTTATGGGAAATGTGAATGTTCTTTTAGTAAGAAATGAGCAAAGTGAGTTGAGGTGACATATAACCTCCTATATAGCTAGTTCATGTGACCTGTATAATATAACATGATCACGTATGGTTCTATCCTATGCTTTGAATAATGAATGATACTTAATCATAGTCACGGACATACGTGACACGCTATTTCACTTCACAATTCATGCAGAAACTCTATGCTTGGCCATGTACGTATACGCGCTGCCAAGTCAGGAAATTGACATTTTTCTAGAAACAAAAAAACATTTGGGGAAATAACGCTGAAATAAAAGGCAGTGAAATAGCTTTACCAGACGTCAGAATTGAGTACACAATGTATGTCGGAAATGGCTATAACCCCAGAAGCTGTGTTCAAATCGAACAGTCAATTACAAGCACACCTTGCATACGACGCTTCAAGACGCGGTAAGGAGATACACTACATGAGAATTCAGCTGATGAAAGGGATGAGGTTAATCCTGAGAGGAAAGCCCTGGGGATGAGGCAGTTGCAGGTGCATGTCGTCACAGTTCATAGTCCTGTAACTTAGTCCAATAACTAGAGGCCTTTCACACTGAGTACTACTGCCCCATGTACATGGACATAGCCAATGTACATGACATAGTGCAAGATGCTTGTAGTTTGTTTGGAAAATAAATAATACTGGAGCGTTTGACTTCATGTACTGAATTCACATATCGCCAATACACAGTAAAGGGAAACCGATGCACAGTAAGGCTTCAGGCCTACATACATAAAAGACAGTGTAAAGTTACGGCGCTCTGTAAGTGCCATTCCACTTATCCAGATAACAACATAATTTATCTAGTTAAATCGACATTCTTAGTGGTCAAAGTCGTCTTGTGTCAATAATTATCTCAACAAGATGACTTTAAGTAAAAACGAGTCGACATGGGCCTATTCTGACAATATATCGGGCCAAGTCAACGAAGTGAATCTAAAAATCAGGCCATAAAAAAAAAATTGTTGTATTGGCGTAACCCGCCCGACCCAAAAATATGCCCCGACCGTAAACATTTTAAACCAAAAAAAATTAAAAAAATCGGGGAAAAAATAAATAAAATAAAAAAATCGCAAATTTGTATGCAGATTAAAAGCTTAAAAGGAGCAAAAGATGGAAACCAGACTGGTTAAAGTTGTTATGTCATTTCCTGTCTTTATTTGACACGTCAAATACTGTGATATACAGGGGAAAAAGCATTTAATACCCCAGGAAAAATAAATAAAAAAAAAAAAATCCGCCCGCCCTACCCTATTTTCCAAACCTCTGTTACGCCAATACAATTTTTTTTTTTATGGCCTCATCATGATCAGAGTTTTAGCATGTCGCCTTTGTAAGTCGACTTCCTTCTTAGTTCTCACTAAGACATCTTGCACGGATAAATTGTCTCGAAGTCGACTTTTAGGGCTTAATAAATAGACTTGGCGAAATAATAAAAAAAAAAAAAAATGACCCTAACCCTAACCTAATCTGGATATGGAATGGCACCCGTGAGCTTCGTATAAACATAGTAAAAGAGCACCATTGATTAAGCCAGATATTTAAACGTTAACAAAAAAACGCGATGAAAAATAAACGGATGCAGTCCTACACTATACCAAAGATTGCCTCTGTATTTTAATTAAAATCAGAGAGCTATCACGCCATTATTTAATGTATAATTCAATATCAGACGCTACATTGCACGAGGGACATTATAAATTCATTGCATTTCACGAGTATTTATATGGCGTAGATGATTAGCCTATGATAATTGCATATAATGATACGGTATAAGGTCTGTATCCATTGATCTACACTGGTATTGTCTGTGGTCATACATCACGCATGAATGGGCAAGCCTCACTGACTTCTATAACCTAATGGCCAGGTGATAACATATCCACTATCTATATCACGAGAACACCAGGCTTCAATACCAAGTGCAGGGTGGAAACACCCCCGTCAAAGACACGCCCCTTTCACACACCTCTATAGTATAAGGCATATTGTAAGAAATTATGTCCTATATTTTCCTATATTCCTATCTAGATATTTTCATACAATAAATCAACATGCTTCAATTGTATTTAGTAACATGAGTCAAATGAAGCTTATTCTATTCAACTTGTTCCAATTAATGAAGGCCTAGCGAGAAAAATCAACAACAACAACAACAACAACAACAACAACAACAACAACAAACAAACAAAACCACAGTTAATAGGAAAAAGTGTTGGCATGGCGCAGCAACCTGCTACTAGCTTGCATATTACATGAAACAAAGGTATGATGATTATTGTTGATTGTGCATGGCTTAATGTTTGAACCAGGGTATCCGTTAAAGACATTTAAGAGTTAAAACCGTAATTAATATTATGTGCAACTAAAACAATACTATCCTCTATCAAACAATAATTGAAGGTTTTATAATCATATAAATATCAAATAAGGAGTATTTTTGTTCAGATTTTGTACGGCCTGAAACGTATAATTTATGAATTATTTAGGTGATTACGTTTCCCTTAAGAAATAAATAAACGTGAAATTACAATTAAGGACGTGCGCATGATAATACTCTCATATATATAAATATTTATTCGTCATTCTGAAAAACGTTAACACCGTTTTTGCCGAAATTTGGCGTGTTGGTTTGTACTGTTAATGATATGCAGCATAAGCAACAAATGGATGAACGCTTTTTAGAAAAACCACAATTTATTACACAACCATCACGCCCAGCTAAAAATATATACACATAAAATTATATGCAGGGAAATATTTACAGGTAATACATTGTTAGATGATATGGTAAAGTGATAAACACATGTATGCTTTTGATGTTTAGAATTAATAGGCAACTACATGTATGTGATATTTTGGATGTGCACCATAAGGATGCTTATTTTTAATAATTGCTTGGCATTAATCGATGCTTCATAAGCTCGCATGGGCTTGTGTATGCCATGATGTGCACGCGTTCTCTATTCTATCTTCACAATACCAAGGCCTACAATTATTTGTGCCGAGAACAATGGAATATTGACGGTCAAGGTTTGGCAATATTCATTTGGCAGCGGCATTCATCTAATGCATAATAGGTATTGGAAGACTGAACGTGTATGCCGATGGCCTTGTCATAAGCACGGTATCTCATCAGGTTCTACTGCATGCTTCGACTTGATGAGTGACACATCAATATACAGTGAAAGGCTCAATTGAGGCGCAGTCTTTCAAATTCCATGTCAGAAATGAAAAATAATATTCATCTCAGTTTGAGGACGAATATTTTATAAGTCATCGTTCAGCACGTTCAGTTTCCATGACAACGGGCGTTGAACCATTTGACTATAACTTAAGAGGGGTAGAAACACGGTCGGCATATTGATTTTCAATAGCGTAGTTTCCTATACGTAAGGTTAAAATAAGAGAACACAGCAAAGGTAAACATGACCATCGCTGTAAAATGAAGATTAGTTTTCATACAATTACAATGCGTTGGTGGAGAATCAAGTAAAACGGTAACACTGCCGCTATGGAAGACATTGAGGCCTTATTGACAAGGTCTGTTTATCAGAAAGTCATCATATTAATATACAAAGTCATGCAGCTACAGTCAATGGGATAGCTACACACATTTTGCATGTGTGTATTAAATGACATACATCCATCACTACCGCGTCTGAGATAATGAATCCACTCTCCTAACCCTCTTAAATTGATTACTTCCTGAAATGAATTGTCAGTCAGCGAAGATTGACAATCAGTGAAGTTTGACACTGACATATAAAGCAATCGGATTTATTGCTTGAGTTCATGTGATTATAAAATTATGTTAAGTAGGGACCTATCGAACACTGTGGTAAGAAACTAAGGTACAAGTAACTCTATGGACACACTAAATGAAAGCTCGTTATCAATGAAATAACCTAGTACTGATGAAATCAAGACCCAATTTATGTACATGTATTAGCTCAAAGTGTCAGGATGTAACTACAGGAATGTATAATTATACACGTCTCCATCGCGGTCACCACACTGCATATAATCAAGCTGAACTTTCCAAGCGCTTATTCCCCCTGGGGAGGGGTTGCATATCCCCCCTCCCTGTTCACTCATGAATTAACAAGATGCATGAAATTAAAAGACGAGTTTGATGTACAAGATGTAATAGATATATCAATCTGAACCTTACATATCCAATTTGGTAACATGGGGTGGTTCTGTAAATAAGCCTGTGGCATTACATCATCCTTATAAGAGAATTCGACGAAGGTGTTGAATGTTGATTGGATGCTGCATATCATTATACAAGTGATAGCGAAATGTTCATACTTCACTTGCCAGCAATGCTGTCCCATTCAAGCATGTATAAATGATGAGAATTAATGCAACGTAAAAACGTCTGATCATTATAAGCCATGTTCGTGCAAACATCATGCATGATCAATGAAGTGACCGCATGGTGGTAATATCATGATGAAAGATGCAGTTTAATATGTTGGATTTATGCTTCATTTGCAGCTCGCTGAGATCCTTAAACCGGAAGAGAATTTCATGTTGATCCTGAAAACCCAGGATGTCCAGCGATCCAGGAGCGAATTTGAAAAGGTATCTTCAGCAAAACAAGAAAGGCATATTGATGTATGATGTCCCTATAGCCTTGCACTTAATTGCCTATTAAGCTCTATTCCTGCATGCAATAACGGTCTAAATTACCTTAACTACTTGTTATGTGTATGCAAGCAAGCGTATAATGATGCATGCATTTATTAAAAATGTCAATTAGTAGATAAATGGCGTCCGTTAATCAAAGGTAAATGAGTGGAAAATGATATGTTAATGAGAAACACTGGCCATGTCTATGATAGGGCGTATACTGTAAAGTCATTGATATTTGAATCAAATCCGTGGAATACATTATAATAATGTAAAGAGTAGGGCCTGCATCTGGGTATCTAGCACTAACCATGCAGGATCATTCCTTCCTCTATGTACTGACATTGATGCCTGTCAATCAACATCTTGAACATCTTGGAATAAGATTCTCTGGTTCTATTTACAAACTCTAAACCTGGAGCAGTTTCAAACACCGAGGTTAAGAGTGCTACAAGACCCAGTTTACTGCTGACAGATATCAAATGGGTCAATCGTATGACTGTATTTGATTCTTTTTCTGCTTAGATTTGGAGCAAGTATGACAATGATAACAATGGCTACATCGACTCTGGAGAACTCAAGGTTAGTCAATATCCAATCATTCCGTTGCCATGGTTACGTCACACTCACCTTTATATTCAATGTTTCACATTATACTGCATGGTTATGACTTTATCTTTATCCATCATACTTAATTTTACAGATAACTCCAACAAATATATCGGAAACTATATGTTTTCAACTTGGTCTTTTATATAATAAAGACACGTATTGCATTGTAGTGCTATAATGAAGCAGCAATATTTAGGTCTCCTTGGGTCAATTTCACGAAGTCCTATGATCGATCGTAACTCGAGTTACGAAGGATAATCAATCGTATCCTACGTAGGGCTGCACTCGATCATAAGTTCTACGACGAATAGTAAGTTACGATGCGTTTGGTGAAATCGACCCCTTGCCATACAAACTCAAAGCCATGATTTAAACATTTCTACAAAAACAAAGTCTTATTCTGGAACATGTATGTGTGCATCTCTCTACAGAGTTTCCTTCAAGATCTATTTCCTCCTGGCAAGAAGGTTGCTGAGCCCACACTTGATAAATATGCATCTGCACTTGTAAGTAAACACTTAATGTATAAGTCCGCATTCCACATCAATTATATCCAAAGTGTTATCAAACAGAGCTGCACTGTTTGCTGCATTTTTATTTGTTTTGTTGCATAGGCAGCCTTTAATATAAAGTGTTAAGAGTATCTGCATGTATCATTCATTTCTTAATTTCAAAGAGAATTTTAATGCTGCAATTTATGTTAAAATATATACAATTTCATGTTTTATCATCGATATAACGCCGAGATGTGTTAGGAATGGGGATAATTTTGGCCCATTTTAACTTTCGTTTAAATCCTATTTCTTTTATCATCATTTTTGATGAGTTTTATCTCTATATATCTTCCACAGCTCAAGATGTTAGATTCTAATGATGACAAGAGATTGGAAAGGAAAGAAATGGAGAAGTGAGTAGACATGATCAATGTCAAATGGTCATGCTTTAAACTCAGTTAATACATTATGGACAAGACATACCTCTCCAAACGCGGGAAAGAAATGAATTTGTGTTCTGTGTACCTATCAATTCAATTCAATTGCAAGTACAATCTGCAATCTACAAATGAAGTGAATCAGGCAATGAATGACAAGTGGAAAGGAACATGTTCAGGAATAAAATAATTATTGTATTATAGGATGCTAACACAATTGTATTTGTCTTTTATTTCTTTCAGGTTTCTCTCGATTAAGGATTAAGGTTAGTACAATTTTTCTCCTTCCAATAACATCTCTGTAGGCCTGTTACTGAGTATTAAATATATCAATGAGATCCGGCTAATAAAGAATCTGAACTCGTGTATGTTTATCAAACCTTGTCTTAATTCAGTACATGACACAATGAATCGAGACTTAATAATGTTCTAATTAGCTGTGCGATACATCTGGTCGATTTCACGAAGCCCTGCGATCGATCGTAACTCAAGTTACGAAGGATAACCCATCGTATCCTTCGACTTTAATTTACGTGGGGCTGCAATGTATTATAAGTCCTACGATTGATAGTAAGTTACGATGCGTTTGGTGAAATCGACAATTAATTACTACTTGATTCATCCATGTAGTTCTATTCCCATGCATGTTGTCATGTAGAGTTCATGGTATTCATGACAATATAAATTGCCACATAAAACGTGTAATGTGGAATCATCCAGCTACAAGACAATAAAAGTCCAATGCGTTAATCCCATTGACTGCTGCAACTGGATTTTAAAAGGAGTTTCCCAATATAATTACGATTCGTCATACACGGCACTTTAACTGCTCAATGCACCTGTTTGGATGTACAAACCTCAGCCTACATAGTTTATCATAGTACATGCATAATGAATTTGTTAAAGGGATATTATTTCCATCGTTTGTTCCATATCTACAGCAATGGAGCACGAAGGCTCAATGCTCTTCAATGCGATGAAGTTCACCAATCTGGAGAGTATACATCTTATTTGCTATCCTCATACAACCAGTCATACATAGACAGGTTGTACTCTATTACATTCATTCCTCATTCTTCATCTCGTATCATACAAACTTTCTATATTGAATTTCGCTTTTTAGATAGAAACTAAATATCTGATGTGTATTTATAATGGTGTTTTCACTTAACTATTATGCAACAGGCAATAAGTGGCACTTCTCATGTACGTGACTGGTATAGGGTTATCATGGGAATGCATGTTACATGGGGATACCAATGCAAGCATTTGTAGTGTAAATCAAGTCAGTAGGTCTATGCATTATCAGATTGTGACGGCATATTATACATAGAGACCAATAGAACCATTCAACAAGATAGAATCCAACATTATGTGAGCTGATATTTGCATCATACTCAATGCATTAAGCATTATTCAGAATATTTCATTAATCAATTAGGACTGATGGCTGTAGTTGATTTTCATTATTTTCATTTCGTCAAATTTGTTCTGTTTATTGTGGTTTTTATTAAATGAATTAATCATTTAGGCCATGTTTATTTATCGAGTTCATTGTGCAATAAAACCTATTTATTCCTTTAATTTATTTCGTTTGATTTCAAAGAACATGTGATAATTTCTTCAAAATTTCACTGTAGACTTAGCTTTAAAGACAATGGAGCAATATTATGATATTATTAGGCCTACTGTCTATTGTCTATGGGCACAGGCTGCATGGGGAAAATCAATTATTGTATTCAAGTTCAAGGGTACAAGCGTGCTCAATTAACAGAAAGGAGCAGCATCATAATGGATTGTTCATTAAACCAGTAACGTACAGGATGGCCTTGGAGGTATATAGCACTATATGATATGCAGCTAAAATACGCACTCTGAAAGCATAGCCTACATGTACGTATTTCAGCATTTAGTACAAACAAAGAAACCACGTCCAAGTCCTACTCAGAAACACAAAGGAAACTATGAATAAAATTGTCCTGCATTCTTTGATATAAAAGCACCTGGCATTCTAGAATGTCCTATCATAGTGCTGCCACTTATATAGATAATGTGTGACTTATTTCATATTATAGACATGCACAACATGCTGAACTAATGTACCACATTCTGGGCCATAATATTTCTCAGTTTTGATTTTCGTTTTTTCAGTCTATTATAAATAGCGTAGGTCCTTCATCTTTTTATATTTTGCACATTTCACGTTTTATAATATTGTTTACCATTTGATATTATATAGTAAATGTTCTTTACTAGCTAAAGATTATAGGATCACATAGTGTTACATTGGGCTGCAATGACTGATGTTATATGAGATGTATATTACGAATGATGAAGTTATTCATACTCAGTCAGTTGTGCGCCTATGATATACACCTGCAGCTCAGCTGGCTTAAACACATTGCCAAACTAAACATTACTGCATTCACAACTGACATTCTCACGCGCAACTTTCACGATTATCTGAAGAAACAATGTAATCCAGCAGGACTAAGTATACTGATCTCATGTATCTCAATATTCAATAGTACGGCAATGGTTTACAATAGCACACTGTTCCTATAAGAGAAGAACTATTACCAAACACATGAACAGTCGTTCGTGTTGATATTCATGTTGGTATCAGCAAGGTAAGGTTTTACGATATTGGCACGGATATGAGTTTTCGCAAACTTATAAGAGATCGAAAAGCCAGGAACACAAAATGACACTCAACACAAGCATTACACACTCAATGGAAAGTTAACGACGCACACGAACTAAACTGCCCACTCACCACCGACAAAGTGGCTAAGATCGTGACATCCTTCTCTAAGTAAAAACACGATTCAGAATGTTAAAAATTGTGACATTCTGATAAAAAACAAAGGGTTGCTTAGTTTTAGAAAGTACTTTGGGAACGATAAATCCAATGTTAGAACTCTTGCTATGTGCTGGGTGCTGTTGTAAACCATTTTCAGGATAACTAATACTACATTTCATACGTATTCTAATCATATCGGTGTATGTGTAATCATAAAATCGTCAAATTCCAGGGTATAATAAAATACTTTCGTCGTACACAAGTGCCATGTTTAAAAGTGCAATTGATTTTATTTGATGCAGAATATTTATTATGTTTGTCGTCTACTCATAACCCATAAACAACATGCCAAATAATTATTTAGGCCTAATATTACATGTATTTAGATTATGCAGTTATTTTTCATCTGGTATTATTTTTTAATGTTAATACAGCACCTTCGGGCAAATGCAATCCATAATTTACTCAAAAGGAATTATCATAGACGATCTATATAAAAGGAAGTACGCATAGATCCCCCAAATCAAGCTGAAAGTACAATTAATGGCTCCTTGACCGTGTCCGAAACAGGCTTCCTTAGCAACGGCTAGGTCTATTGTCTAGGTGTCTAGTCTACACGTACTTCCAATGGAGCGAAGAACTAGACCTAGCTCTAGACGACAGATTCGGAAGCAGTCTTCTTCCCACGTAGGGCCTTTTCGAAATGGAGGCCGTTATGCTCAGGCTCGGCTCTGTCATTCATATGCTGAAAATATAGGTTGTTGTATTTCATTGGAGCTGAAGCTCTGTTTTCCCAGAGAATCTACTTCCGAACCGCAGCCAAAAGCCTCTATTTTAATACCAGTTATTTTAGAATGGATTCACGAAATGGTGCCGGAGCCTGAGCCTGAGCCTAAGCCTCCGTTTCGAAAAGGCCCATACAGTAGTACACTATGTAACTGGCCACGTGATCGTCATGTGATCGGGGATGACTGAACCGTACAGTCATTTTCCTGAACTAATGCCGTTTTTGTCATTTTCCCAAATTTCCGGTTTAGAATGGAATGCAGTGGCATCCGGAAATGTCAGTATTGTGCTGGTATTTCTAAGGGAGATACTAGTGATCGGTTTTCCAATGATGAGTAATCTTGGAATAAAACAAAAATTGAATTGAATTCTATATAGCAAGTTCAGGGGCCAATTTCATGGAGCTGCTAAGCACAAAAATTTGCTTAGCACAAAAATGTCTTGCCCAATAAAACAATCCACCGTTAAAAATTCCATTTGATATTCATGGTCAGCGAACAACAGCCAAAGAACAATCACAAGTGATACACAACACACGGAAATTTGGTTGTTAACCCTGTTTTTATTATGACAGAAATGTCATGCTTAGCATTTGTGTGTGTGCTAAGCAGCGTCGTGAAATTGGCCCCAGGTCTCAATTCCAGTTCGCATCTATGACTATTCAAAAGCTCCTTGACATTTTGTTCACCTATATCAGAATCACATGCCTGTTAAATCATCCTTGGGAAAAACTCATTGAAATTGAACATAATGCCGATTGATGATGCAAGCGCGCAATGGGCATATCAACATAATGCCTGCTGGATGAAGAAATGGATTTACGATCGAGTCCATCCCGTCTAATTACCCAACTTTGTTCAAGTGCCGGTTAAGCCCCAAAGCAACCATTTTCTAGTCTGAAAGTATGGCTGTATGATTGAGCGACGCACTGCCCAGCGCACAAACCGTCACTATCCGAGTCAATTTCAACATCATAATAATTGGAAACTTACCTGTCTCGGCTAGCTTGGATCACCGCTGTGGATGGGGAACTGACGTGACTATAGACAGGTGCATCTCCTAGCTGGCCCAGGGGAAATCTCAGGCTACGTAGCTGAAGAAGTTCACTGGAAGGAGGTTGCTTGGAGCAAGCCGCTCCCTGTACACACCTGGTGTTTGCAATCCAAGCTGTCTTTCCCTGACACGATCCGCCTGTAGGTGAAATACAATGCCAAGACATTTTAAAACTCAACATGACCCGAATCGTCAAATCAAAAAACCTACCCATCTCGGCGTCAGCTAAAACCTCACCAATTTCTGGGGTTCAAACTCAGACCTTTGGCAATTTTGAGGCGGCATGAATTCAAAGCGCATGGCTTGATAGCAAGAAACAATTGAACTGCTTCCATACACCTATAGTGACCTCTCACACTAACCCACTTGCATATTAATCTCAGCTACATATCCTTCAATTAGAATGTGGTGCTTCATATCAAATATTTCATCATTGTCAAAACTGTCCTCATGGGAAACACTTAAGGCGAGTCTCTTGCAATAATAAGCCCTTTTTGAACAAGTCATTCATTAGGATATAGGCACCACAAGCTAGGGTTACATTAAGTGTAGTAAACCTGTTTAACAAAGAGGGTTAAAAGCAATGGATATTCTGGATTCCTAACCAATTTCACAGTAATCCACCCATGTCATCCTGTGGCTGCCATCTCTCTCAAACAATCTAGGAATATTATTCCAAATGGAACAGGGATCCTCGTACAGAATTACGCATGCAATGAATTGACCAAGTTGAGCTCTATTCAGTGTAATTCAATCTTGATTACTCCCGGCTTGACTCAATTATGGGTTAAATCGGTATCCATGGCAACAATATAACAAAAGCCGGGAGTATTAAGGAAATGAAAGCATGTTTCATGGGCGCAGCACAATCAGTTCAATGAGTTGATGCTGTGTAGTAATGAAAATAGACAGGGAATCCTTGCATCCTTGTATTGAAGAGAACTGTACATGTACATCCCTCGTCTTCAAAGGATCTCAATTTAATACGCTAAGAAATTAATCCTGAGATGGAACACGGCGTAGACTTGATTCAAGTCTCACGAACACCACTCTCTTTGCCAGCTACAGCAAGCAACAAACAGATTGATATATAAAGTCCACGACTATTCCCATCCTTGTAAAACAAACATTTTGTCATTTTATTATTTGCCAAAATAACAAATTGCTCTAAGAAATCCAGACTTAAAAGAGAATAAGGTTGGCGTACATGTGACATTTTTGACACACAAAATTGGTACTTAAAGGGTTCCTGCAGTGCTTTTTTCAGTCAGGTTATTTTGCCTTCGTACAGAGAATATACTGACAAATAATGAATGGCAAGTCTTATTTTGGTTTCAAACCAGCATTTGGTTTTCCTTTGAATGGCTTTGTAAAACGGGGGATTTTCATGTATACTCATGTAGGGAACCAACAGCAAAAATATAATAAAAAACATAAAAAATTAAGAGGCAAACTTGACCTACAGAAATGGTTTGGTAAAAAAATTACACAGGCAGTTGAATGAAAGGAACATATTTGGCAAAATAAAACCAATCGAGGAGGAAAAGGTCTGTCAGAAAACCTATAAAACAACCGCAACTTTTGTGCACAAATCAATTATTGGGTTACTGCTCTCAGTTACCCAGATGACATCACAGTTTTGCTCATGGATATGGAAATGCTAATTAGCATAATACAAACCCAAAAAACTGTTTTTAACCCTGAATCAGTGTGAGGAAGAGGGTAAAATCACAGTCCCCATATACACATTTTTTAGTGGCACATGTTCAAGCCATAATATTCCCATTGCAGAGACCCTTTAATAGACAAACTTAAAGGTAGCATCATACTTTGGTAGCAGAAATCTTCACAGATTTTCATATAACTTACAGGGTACAAAGATGGTGATGGTAGAAACATACCCTTGAGATTTTTCTTCCTGAATTTCCTGAAATGGTGTATTTGTCAAGAAAAGAGTAAAAACAATGACCAAAAAACACATTTTGATCTTTTAAAGATAAAAAAAAACGGTGAACAGATTTAAGAAATTCTGTGGCCATTTTTCATATTTTTCTCGAAAAGGCGGCAAACGGTATTAGACTGAAATTTTCACAGATGTCTGTTACTGTATCTTCCTTAATAGTTTTGCTTAAGTATGATATTACCTTTAAGCACAAGTGTAAATAAGTATCAACATTCTTCAATTTATCTCAAATTACGTACTAAAATACTCCATATTTATTAACAATTCTCCAATACAATTTCATCAAAATGATGGAGTTTCCCTTAATTTCTATACTAAACAATAATGTCAATCATTTGATGTTGTCCTAATCCAAATATTTAAAAGCAAAAACAAATGAATACTTAAAGATTGAGCATAATTTCGAAGATGAAACATTTGAGATATATTTCAAAGACTAATACACACATTGAAACATTTAATTAAACCTGTTTGCCAAACAAACATACTTCGAACCAATGTGTTGTATATCAGCCTTTCAGGCGCACGGTCAGTGACAACAGAATGAGTTTCCAACACGATGTTACAATGTAATTCGGTTCTGCAATATCACAATATTCATGTCTGTTGACACATTGGAGGTGAGTAAATATTTATCTATTGACAACTCTCTTGAATATTAATAGTGTATTATTTATGTTTTAATATATAATAGCAAAGGTATCATTAATTTGTACAACACCAAGTATACTGTGATCCTGTTAAGTAGAACACATGATGTTACATGTATAATAATAAGTCCTAATCTTCACTTATGACTGGTTTATAATATTGAAGTGTCATCTTTCTTGATGTACCGCCTTAGAGCTGCTTCCTTGGTACTGGGCGGAGCTTAATACCTTCCTGAGGGGAGGCAAATGGCCCTACATCCAGCTGGAGTGGAATCTGAAAGTAAAACAGATTAAGAAACACAAAACAGTCAAGACTGGAAGCGACAAACATGAGATGATCAAATAATATTCAGTTTTTAAACATGATCATTTATAGATTAATTCTTATAGTTACAAATCCCCAAATAGTACTGGTAATCATTCAAATATTCAGCAACTAAAAAAACATGTCATGGAATCGACTAGCAATTTGCAATTAGGCCCTTGGCATTCTGCTCTTATACCTTTGTTTCTGGGCACACCTCCAGACGATATTGCTGCACCACACGAACCAATGCCATCTTAGCTTCCATTAAGGCAAAACGCATTCCAATGCAGTTACGAGGACCAGACCCAAATGGTAGAAATGTACACGGTTTAATCAAGCCCTTTCGCTCCGCACTGAACCTATGGCAGGAAAATACATGAAATGTCGTATGTTATCGGGTAAACCATAAATCACTAAGAAATGAATATTACAGTATATGGTTGCTAGACTGGAGATGTTACCTTTCTGGGTCAAAGATGTAAGGGTTAGGCCAGTATTCTTCATCATGATGAATGGCCCAGATACTGGTCAGTACTCTGTTACCTTCTTCAATGGTTATACCTTCATAAGAGAAGGTCTTATTGCAAGTGCGTACAAACCTGCAGACAACCAAATGCAAACAAAAATTGGTTACACTGTTACACTGAAGTTGAAATAATTCATCACAATTCTTTTACTGAGCTACTCTTATCGAGTTTTCATGTATGTAATGAAAACGGCATGAAGTTCTTAGTTTCAACAGAAATTGTTATCATTGAATTAACTTATTTTCTGAGTCCAATTTCATGGCTCTATTAATTGCAGCATTCTACGCTTATAATCCTCATGTTTCGCTTACAGAGCTAGCGCCAACTTTTTCCGGTAGTCGAGTAAGCGAAAAGAAAATCCATGAACCACGCACGCAACTGAAAATTTCTCCCTAATCCATGAAATAGGATCTCGTAAGCACACTTAGCACAGAGGTTATTTTCTGCGCCGAATTTGCATTTCATGGTAAGTAGAGACATCAAATTGGGCCACGCAGCTGAAAATCACATTGTTGGACTAGCGCCCTCTATAGTTTTGTCAGGAAGCAGGATAGTTTTTATCAATACTCCGTTTTCTAAAAGATGGATGACTTTAATGTGACATGTGTTTGTTTAGTACTGCATGTGCATAACTTAATACTCAGAATTATACTAAACGAATTTGTTACAGTATTGATCAATATTTCTGAGTACATGTTTTCTCTTTCTAACATTTGATGGGCTATACTTTGCGTCCAGTATGCCAGAAAAAAATAGGTCCAAACTTGGAAAATGTCAGTCATTCATTCATTTTCAGAATGTAATTGAACTTTGGCAGATTCTAATCAAGTTAGTTCACTTTGTTTGAGTAAAATCAAATCAAAAATCAAATCAAATAACTACCGAACTCATATGAAATAACTAGAATTGAAAGGTTGATTCTTTTAAGGAATACAAACATACCCGCCAGCTGGTGGATAACATCGCAATGATTCATTAATGACCATATCTAGATATGTCATCTTAGTAATGGTATCATAGCTGACACGGTCAGGAGTGGGACTAGTCTCTTCAATCTCTAAGTATAATCTCTCCTGTACGTCTGGATTGGAGGCTAGCAGGAAGGAGGCAAAACCAAGCAAGGCGTTCGTAGTCTCATAACCAGCCAGGAAAAATGTCACAGCCTGCAGTCATGAAATTATAGAGTTGCTAGAATTAATACACATGTCCATTGACGCATAAGCGAGTTAGTGTTTGGTTGTGTGATCTTCGAATGCCTTTAGATGTTTACATCATTTGCAAATGAACAAATTTATTTATCACAGTGCTCAATCGAATGGGTCTATGTACCTGTCATAGACATACATGTCCCTTAATAAACCAGTTTTGGGTTTGGTGAGAAGAAACACAGTATTTCTATGAGCTTTATGCAAAATGAATTCAAATCTGAAGAACAAAAATGCGGAGGCAAAACCGAAATTGGAACTGTAGTTACCGTAGGTTTTACAATGGATTTGCTTGTATCCCAAAGTGATATTCTTGTTGTGTTAACATTTCATCCAAATTTTACAAATTAGTCTCGACAGAAAAAACTGCCATCGCTTTTCGGAATACTATTGATGTTGTTTGAATCGATTACTGAGGTTTAGGGCACAAATTCAATACAGAAAGTGAACTTATGTTTGGAGCAATGTCAAGTTCTAGAATTATATATTTCAATCGAAATCTGGTGTGTAATATGACATTGGCAATTGCTGATTATAATATGAAGGTGGTTAACATTGCACAATGTATGGGAATGTATACACCTACCTGTGCAGTAATCTCCTCTGTAGTTAATGCTCTTTTCTTGCCTCTGTATTGAGACCCCATAGCAGACATGTCATCATGTGTATCCTCTGATTCATCTTTGTGTGCATTGAGCAGCAGTTGCAACATGTCAATTTGCTGTAAAATGAATACGATAGGAAATTAAGGGTGGGGTGCTGTGGCCTAGTGGTCTGGCGTGTTGAACTCAAAATCTTGTAGTCAATCTACAGATTGTGGGTTTGAATCCAACCATGGGCTAATGGTGCTTGCGTCCTTGGGCAAGACGCTTTTTATTGCTCCCATTCACCCAGAAGTAAATGGGTACCTGCAAGGGTAGAGATGGCTTTGTGGTTTGATTAGCCTCGGTGCACTGAATACAGCAGCCAGGGCTGTATACTCCCCAGGGAGTTGAGATGGTTTCAGGAATGTAAATTATGGCCAGATGATTTGCACCATGAACGTCCCCAAAGTCATGCTTGGCGGATACCGCCACAAGTGTCCATTATTATCATTATTACTAAAATGAACACCAGCAGAATTTCACGACTCTGTTTGAAGTTTCGAGTTCTTATTTCGTTAATCCTTCATAAATGGACATAATCTGAACTATGACAATTTTATACAATATTTCAAAGCTTTATGTTTGAGACACGGGATTGGTGGACATTTCTCCATTAATCATAGTGATCCATTATTTATTACGATATTTGAATATGCAACGCACCTTGGAGCAATCTCCTTCATCTTTTCTGAGCTTACAGGCTTGCTCGGTCACACCACTAAAGAAAGCTGTTACATGTGATGGCATATGACCCAGGTTGAAGTACTCCAATACAGGTTTCAGAGGTGGGAACAAAACTGGAACAATAAACAGGTGTATCAATCAGCAGGTGAATTCATATCAAGTTTATGGGCCTATAATATAAAACCTGTCGTAAACTTTATGAGTGGAAGTTTCTGAAAAATTATGAACATTTGTAGCATTAAGTTATGTTATTATGAAGTATAAGTCTGTCTGTGAAATAAGAAGTTATTGGGTTTATTGTCTTTCTGACTATTTCATGTTATCATAGACATTTGACCAGAAACTGGCAGAAATCGAAGGGTCATGTCATTATGAGGAAACACACAGTACTGCAAGTCCAGAAAATGTAGGTATAGTATTTGCTGTATTCTCGTGGCGCAAGAGGTTTGTTCGCTGAATATCCATCCCTTACGAGGATTATATGTATTACACATTTCACCCAAGTTGAGTTAAAGGTAGTATCATACTTTGGTAGCATTCAGAAACAGAAATCTGTGAAGGTATAGAAACATACCGTTAAAATTGTCTGCCTGAAATGCTGTATTTATCCAGAAAAGAATAAAACCAATGATCCAAAACATTTATGGTCTTTTAAAGATCAAAACTAACGGTAACTTACGGGCACCGTTATAAAAGACTGAAAATTGCACAGACTGTATTTTCCTTGATATTTTTGCACATGAATCTACATTTCTTTGACAAAAACCAAAGTATGATATTACCGTGTAAGTCTCTGGGCATTGTGATCTACAATTATATTGAATCCTATAAATCATATGGCCGTGTGGTGTTTTTTTTTTACTACAAACACTCACCTGAGAGTATGACTGACTTGGTTGCAAATTGAGATTCAAATGCTTGCTTAGCTTTGACTACAAACTCATCATCATCTTCATTTTTCTGTGAGTCAACTTTCAAGCCGAATCCACACCATGCAACTGTATCCATGGTAAAACCACCGTACAATCTGCAGATATAATAGATTCAGTCAGGAAGTTAAAGGGTCTCTGCAATGGGAATATTATGGCTTGACCATGTATACCAATAAAAAAAACTGTACATGGGGACTGTGATTTTACCCTCTTCCTCACACTGATTCAGGGTTAAAAACAGGTTTTTCAGTTTGTATGCTAATTAGCATTTCCATATTCATGAGCAAAACTGTGATGTCATCAATTGATTTGTGCACAAAAAATTGCGGTTGTTTTATAGGTTTTCTGACAAAACTTTCCCCCTCAATGGGTTTTTTTGTGCTGAATATGTTCCTTTCACTCAACTGGTGGTGAAATTATTTTGACAAACCATTTATGGGGGTCATGTTTGCCTCTTCATTTGTTTATGTCTTTTCATATATTTTGGCTGTTGGTTCCCTACATGAGTATGCATGAAAATCCCCCATTTTGCAAAGCCGTTCAAAAGAAAACCAAATGCTGGTTTGAAACCAAAATAAGACTTGCCATTCATTATTTGTCAGTATTCTCTGTATGAAGGCAATAAAATAACCTGACTGAAAAAGCACTGCAGCCGCCCTTTAAAATAAATTATAAGAAACATTTGATTCCTTCTTCAAATATGCTTCACACAAACGCATGACTGCAAACATTACGAACGATGCCATCAAAACTATATGTTTGATTAGTAAATGAAATGATCATGTTGACAACGTGAAAATGACAGCTTAGAGGGATGCTTACTTTTTACAATCAGCCGGTCTGCCTTCCTTTGCAGCTTGTCCGAAGTTAGCGACCAGAGCATCACAACATTCATTGATCATTGTAAACATCTATCAGTAATGAAACAAGAATACAAGAAAAGTATAGTTTCATTTGTTTAAAGGTTATATCATACCTTGGTACTTTATCAAAGAAATACAGATTCATGGGCAAAAATATCAAGGGAAATAACAGTAACAGTCATCTGTGAAATGTCCAGTCCCATACGGTGCCCACTTTTTGAGAAAACGGTAAAAATGCCAACGATATTTTTAAAACCTTTTCACCGTTAGTTTTGATCTTAGATCAAACTTGTTTTCAGTCATTGGTTTCACTCTTTTCTAGATACATACAGCATTTCAGGCAGAAACACTGTCTTGAACGATATGTACTATCACCATTTTACACCCTGTGTAAGTTATAGGTAAATCTGTGAAGATTTCTGTTTCGGTATGCTATGATAAGTATGATAGCACCATTCACCTGATTATAGTTAGTATTAATCTAATCCTTTCAACGGTAGTTATTGTATGAATATAGGAAAATACCTTCTTCATTTTGACAGCACTGAATGCCGGAGATACAATGGATCGAACTTCCTTCCAATGTTCATCACATAAAGCCAATAAGCCCTTATCCAATGGCTTACTCCGTATAATATCCGTCTAGGGGCACAAGAAAATAACCATTAATGAGCTGATATGGACATCTGAATAGGTTGTTGCAAACAAACTCATTATAGTCTTACCTAATTAAATATTCTTCAATATACACACGAGGTCTAATTGAGCAGACTTCCTTGTAATGTCAACTCTAGGATGCAGCCTTATGTATAAGACCAGTGCAGTGCTGGCAAATAAATATACTAAAACATATTTTCCTTGGAATTATAGGAGGGCCTGCCGATTCAATAGCAAAATCTTTCTCAAAGCATTTGAGAAAGATCTTGCTAGGATCGAAACGTCAGGCCTTCCGTATAAGCTGTTGATAAAGATCATGCTAGGATCGAAACGTCAGGCCTTCCTTATGAGCTGTTGAGAAAGATCCTGCTAGGATCGAAACGTCAGGCCTTCCTTATGAGCTGTTGAGAAAGATCCCGCTAGGATCGAAACGTCAGGCCTTCCTTATGAGCTGTTGAGAAAGATCCTGCTAGGATCGAAACGTCAGGCCTTCCTTATGAGCTGTTGAGAAAGATCCTGCTAGGATCGAAACGTCATGCCCTCGTAAATCCAAGCATTTTATACATTTCAGGTCATTTTGGCTGATGAGCAGTTTGCAGCAGTTTGTTACTTATAGGCTTATGAAATAAATATTTGGGATACAATTTGGATAATCGAGAAATCATTCAATTAGATAAACTCATGTGATGCATTATTCAATTCCATTCAACTTACCCTCCGATTGACAAATTGAGAGAAATTCTTGACAAAGATTTGCTTCAAGAAGTCTGCATCATTGATGACGAACAGGGGGTTACGGCATTCATACCATCTGAGAAAGGAATGACGATAATGAGAATAAAATATTCAAAAGCCGATCAATTTTTCATTTTCTTAAAGACAATTGGAACAATGATAAAAGTCTTGAAAAGTTATTTATTTTAAATCTTTATTAAATCAAATTTTAAATTTCAGCTAACTCAGCTTCTATTTCCAGCGGTCAAAATCGTAACTTTGTTTGCACTATAAGCACCATAAAAGTAAGCATACTATCAACTATATACTTTCATAAACTTACCCGAAAATCCTGCCATTTTTGTTGAAATGCTTGTCGAGAAACCCATAACCAAGTCCCTGAAAATATAAGAATGATGCAAAAATAAATAGATAACAAATATAACATACGCGTGATGCAAAATATAAATTCGTGATAAAAATCATACGTCTTTTCATTTATTGGGAGCTCGATGTGGCACTTGTGATGTGTCTATCTTAATTGATTGGTGAGTTCAGCAGAGGAGTTACAGCAACCCAGCAGGTGCTACAGACCTGGGCGTTACATTGATTTCATTGACTTGTTCAAGGTAATCGACTAGAGAACAGGAAATGGAGTGTTACACTCAAGAACATTCTTTTGTCGGGAGAGCAGCGGACTCTTATCAAACAGGTACAATTTAGGAATCGGTGCATGGTGAATTGAATACAACATGTCTAGCAGAAAAAAAGTAGTGTCACTTTTCTGTCGATGGTCGACAATGTTTATCAGACATTCTGTAGCTGCATCAATTGTCGACTTTCTGCCGTTTCGACTTGAAAATATTGGGCACAGCAGAATTCAGATGTCTGAAGAAAGACTAATAGCTTCTTCGTTTTCCATGTTTTACTCGATTGTTTTGTAAGTAGGTTTCACAGTTAGGTTGGGTTAGTGGTACGGTAGGTGATGACTTGGAACCCAGGAAAATATTCAATGATAACATTCTGCTTGTCATCTTTCAATAAAAAGCTTTCCAAATCTCTTCACATCTTCATCAACCAGCATAATTTTGAAAAACAACTGTCGATCCAAGCAAGAGAAAGTCACTTACTTGTTTAACATGCATAAGACTACCAATGACAGGATAGTAATGTCCTACTCGTATGCCTCGCCTCTGGAAATACTGATGACACCACCAATCATATCTACATAGGAATTATTCAAAGCCAAAACAGTTTGATTTCATAGAGTATCACAATGTATAACACAGATAAGCATTGGTTAGCTAGCATTTGCAGCACAAATCTGGAACACTATTTATAGACAAGGAGCATGGACCATGAAAAAAATGGAGTTCTAAACCCTGACTACATCTAAGTTCTGACTTAAGAAATTGATGGAAAAGACCTCATGGAACATTTCTAGGTACTATGTGACCTCAAATTGTGGTAGCACTTTTGTCTAATATCCCCAAAAAGTATTGTAATAAATATTTTCTTTTTTAAATTCTTGCTTAAAAGAGCTTAAAAGATCAAAACGATTTTCGGTCATTTTGTTTTACTAATTTCTGGATAAATACACCATTTCAGGTGGAAACATTTTAACGGTATGTTTCTACCACCACCATCTTCATTCCCTGTAAGTTATACGTAAATCTGTGAACATTGCTGTTTTGGTGTCTTACCAAAGTATGATACCACCTTTAAACAAATCTATATTCTTAAAGGTAATATCATACATTGGTTCTTGTCAAAGAAATACAAATTCATGGTCAAAAATATCAATGAAGATACAATAACAATCATCTGTGAAACTTTCAGTCCTATACGGTGCCCACCTTTTGAGAAAACAGTGAAAAACAGACGCAGTGTACACCGATCCGATGGCGCGACCATGGAGGTAGGAAACATCCGCCATTACTGCAGTGTCCCCGCCCATATTTTTCCGGCAACAAAAGATTTTACGCTCCACCGCCCCTAATCATGGGACGTATTTACCCTGCATTTATAGAGTGTGGCGGAACATAAACTCTTTTGTTGCCGGACAAAAGGCAGGCGGTGACGCTGCATTATTGGCCGACAGTGTCGCGCCGTTGGATCGATGCATTTCTTAAAGGTAGTACAGTATCATACTTTAGTTTTTGTCAAAGAAATGCAGATTCATGGGCAAAAATATCAAGACAGATACAGTAACAGTAATCTGTGAAAATTTCAGTCCCATACGGTGCCCACTTTTTGAGAAAACAGTGAAAAACAGCCACATCAGTATTTCTTATGTCTTTTCTCTTGTATTTTTTATCTTTTAAAAGATGAAAGGTATAGGTAAATCTGTGAAGACTTCTGTTTCGGTATGCTACCAAAGTATGATACTACCTTTAAATTGAATGTAATTTCAATATTTTGTTACTGCGTTTGTAGGAATCCTTCTGCGTGTTTATTTCTTTCTTGCTGAAAAGTGCATAGAGACATCTTTGATTGTGGTATGCACTATACAAAAGCAGTTTATTATCATTGCTGTCTAGTTACATTGGATTGGGTTTTTATACTTACAAGAAAAACAATACAATAACGGAGAGAAGTAGTTTGGTGGTGACACTTATCTCCAGTAATGATCGTAAGGCATCCATTCTTGAATCGTGTATGTGGCCTTTATATCTGAGGAAATCAATTAACACTTGATATTAGGAGTCATTTCTTGATAATACTAACACCGAAAAGACGACCCGTCTACAGCACTGATAAAATAACGCACGGGAGTGCAGCACACAATTGGCCTAAATTATAGCCATAATTAATGTAGTCATGGAGCAACGAACTCTAGGTTCCTTACCTTGCTCCATACAAATACAAAAATACAAGTAGCACTATATTGACTAACTAGAGTTAAAAAAGAGCATGAGCTTTCGTAGCAACAACTACTTCATCAGATGCTCCATCTTGCTCCATACGATCTATATGTTTGCTATGCAAACAATGCACAGTATAAGCATAGATCTGTTTGTAGCTGTATGGTATAAGCATGAAGCTTTTAAACACATAGCTCCACGGTACAAGCCATAATTTATGCAGGAACATACTCATAAACCAAGGTTGCAATATCCGTATTAGTGTACACTGCTTATATACATTGTATGCCTACAATACATAATTCCCATATTCCTAGCCTTTTGAGTCAGGCCTATATATATTTAAATCATCATAAATCATCATGTTGTTATGTAACCTGGAAGCAAGGAACACTAATTGCCTCGGAGTCAAAAAGCTGTAAGAACACTAAGTTCTGTCTTAAGTACAATGTAAGAACTCTGAGCATGGATGAAGGAAAGATGAGTCGATTGGCGGGTCGTTCGAACTCCTGTCTTTCCTTCCTCCATGATCTGAGCATGTACCGACAGTACCGGTATAAGAACATAATAATTACTTATGAAGACTGACTTAATCTTACTGGTGAGAAAAAGAATTCAAGAACTGAAATGAAGTGTCTTACCGTTGTTCACGCCAAATAAAACGTTTTATTTCTCACGAGTTGCAGGGATGCAGGTCAAAGCTAGAAGCTCGTTATATGTATGATGGCATGAATGCCTCCTTGCTCAGCTGATATCCACTCCAGTGCCTATCTGTGTACCAAAAGCTTCTTTTCTTCTGACAGTTTTTAAGATCGATTTTTAAACCAGTGAAGCTGACGGCAGCTAGAGCTCTAATGAGCAAATTTAACAGCGGGACACTGAATGACACAATACCGGCCTTCGGGTTATATACCACGTCAGATACACCACGGGTATATACACATCACCAGGTCAATGGTTAAACTATTACTCAGGACTACAAAACAAATATAAGTATAGACGGCATCAGTGAACCTTCACCCACATAATGCGAGTACATGTATGTGTTCATGCGCATTGCTTGTATACAAACTGTATGTAAAAATGCTCACGATGAGCGGGGTACTTGAAAAGAAAATAATGAGAACTGAATTTGACATAATAGGCGGGGAAATGTTATTACATTACAATCAAACGCTTCGATTTAGAAGGGCCTGACGTTTCGATCCCAGAAGGATCTTTATAGGCTTAATGCTCAGAGATAGGAGGGCCTAACGTTTCGATCCGAGCAGGATCTCTCTCAAAGGGTAAATGCTCAGAGTTAGGATGGCCTGACGTTTCGATCCTAGAAGGATCTTTCTCAAAGGTTAAATGCTCAGAGATAGGAGGGCCTAACGTTTCGATCCTAGCACGATCTCTCTCAAAGGCTAAATGTTCAGAGTTAGGAGGTAAGGAGGGTCTGACGTTTCGATCCTAGCACGATCTTTCTCAAAGGCTAAATGCTCAGAGTTAGGAGGGCCTGACGTTTCGATCCTAGAAGGATCTTTCTCAAAGGCTAAATGTTCAGAGATAGGAGGGCCTAACGTTTCGATCCTAGCACGTACGATCTTTCTCAAAGGCTAAATGCTCAGAGTTAGGAGAGTCTGACGTTTCGATCCGAGCAGGATCTTTCTCAAAGGCTAAATGCTCAGAGTTAGGAGGGTCTGACGTTTCGATCCTAGCACGATCTTTCTCAAAGGCTAAATGCTCAGAGTAAGGAGGGTCTGACGTTTCGATCATAGAAGGATCTTTTTACAATAATTGAACAAAGAAATGGCAAGACTGAAGCTTCTATAGTCCCTTGCTCTATGATGGTCTAACGGTACGGTCGGAATAAAGACTGATCCTACCGGGATTGAAAAGGTGCAGCAAACAGGGAAAGAGCATAATTAGAGAAGGTGACGTTGTATATAGAAAAAAGGGACACAAGAATGATCATACATACTGACTGAATTAATACACAATGTACAAGTGACAGGTGTAATTATTCCTCATTACTATGTAAACAGTTTGTTGTTCTGTTTTTCCTTTTTCTTTTCTAATTCATTTCGTCTTGTAAAATTCCCTATTTCCATGCTCAGGCTGAGTATAACCATGGTCTGATACACCACAGGTACACATCACCAGGTCAATGGTTAAACTATTACTCAGGACCACAAAACAAATAGAAGTATAGACGGCATCAGTGAACCTTCACCCACATATTGCGAGTACATGTATGTGTTCATGCGCATTGCTTGTATACAAACTGTATGTAAAAATGCTCACGGTGAGCGGAATACTTGAAAATAAAATAATGAGAACTGAATTTGTCATAATAGGCGGGAAAATGTTATTACATTACACAATAAAACCACTTCGAATTAAGAGGGCCTGACGTTTCGAACCAAGCAGGATCTTTCTCAAAGGCTGAATGATCAGAGTTAGGAGGGTCTGACGTTTCGATCCTAGCACGATCTTTCTCAAAGGCTAAGTGGTCAGAGTTAGGAGGGCCTGACGTCGTTTCGATCCTAGAAGGATCTTTCTCAAAGGCTAAATGCTCAGAGTAAGGAGGGCCTGACGTTCCGATCCTAGAAGGATCTTTCTCAAAGGCATAAATGCTCAGAGTTAGGAGGGCCTGACGTTTCGATCCTGGGAGGATCTTTTTCAACTGGCTAAATGCTCAGAGTTGGGAGGGCCTGACGTTTCGATCCTAGAAGGATCTTTCTTAAAGGCTAAATGCTCAGAGTTAGGAGGGTCTGACGTTTCCGGATCCTAGCACGATCTTTCTCAAAGGCTAAATGCTCAGAGTTAGGAGGGTCTGACGTTTCGATCCGAGCAGGATCTCTCTCAAATGGTAAATACTCAGAGTTAGGAGGGTCTGACGTACGTTTCGATCCTAGCACGATCTTTCTCAAAGGCCGTGACATTTTCTGGTCAGTTATTTTGGTTGATAGCCTAAAGCCCACCGCACACTATACGATCCGACTACGACCCGACTGGTTTTTGGAAGGATCGCAAAACATTCTGGGAGTCTTAACCGTGATTCGACAGTCGAATCTTGCCGACTGGCCATCAGAGTGGGTCTGCGACTGGGAACAATCACGGTTAAGACTCCCAGAATGCTTTGCGATCCTTACAAAAACCAGTCGGGTCCTAGTCGGAATGTCGGATCGTATAGTGTGCGGTGGGCTTAAGCAGTTTGAAGGATTTAATTACTTTTACGTTTACAGTTAAAGAAACAAACTTAGCAAGGATTGACAGCACCCTCTATTATTTATCTGTTTAATGATAAATTGGGCAAGGATTGCCAGATATTTGACATTTTCATTAGTCTAGTGCGTGCATTTTTCAATGAAGGTGTGCGTGTGTATAGGGTCGATTTCACGAAGCCTTACGATCGATCGTAGCTCGAGTTACGCCAAGGATAATTCCAGTCGTATCCTATATAGGGAAGCAATGTATCATAAGTTCTACGATTGATAGTAAGTTACGATGAGTTTGTTGAAATCGACCCATGCCTTTGAATTCAACTTGTAAGGTGCATAATACGAAGGCTAGCTGGTTGTGTTGATCCTTCCCTCAGCAAACTATCGAAGAAAGGATCGAACCCAATTAGAGCAAAAAGAAGCCGGCTGGGGTCCGGGGAAGGACTGAGGGGATGTCTGACAGGTCGTGGCCAAGCAGACCGTGACAACGGGACAACTGAATACACTTAGGATTAGGGGGCCAACACAAGGCACTTCAGAAGGAGGTACAATCATGGAGGAATAAGAACGCATTCCTCCATGGTACAATAATTGAACAAAGCCATGGCAAGACTGAAGCTTCTATAGTCCCTAACTCTATCATGGTCTAACGGTACGGTCGGAATAAAGACATCCTACCGGGATTGAAAAGGTGCAGTACCAGGGCAAGAGCATTAGAGAAGGTGACGTTGTATATAGAAAAAAGGCACACAAGAATGATCATACATACTGACTGAATTAATACACAATGTACAAGTGACAGGTGTAATTATTCGTTATTACTATGTAAACAGCTAATTGTTGTTCTGTTTATCCTTTTTCAGTCTAATTCATTTCGTCTTGTATAATTCCCTATTTCCATGCTCAGGCTGAGTCCAACTAATCATGGCCCTATGGCTCTCCTTACCACATAATTCAGCGCTTACGATCTTCATTATCCGCCAGTTTACAGTAATTTACAGGGTAATTATATGCGCCAAGTAAGCGAGAAATGAGAAATCCTTTGTTACGCGAACTGCGCACGCGCACAATTAAAACAAATCCTTGCTTATCCATGAAATAATATCTCGTAAGCACATAAGTTTCTGCTTCCATAATATTCGATCTACGCTTACAATAAGCAGATCAGAGACTACAGAGAGTCCTGCAAAATCCGCGTTCGTATTATCTTCACGCACACCGACAATCGCGCGAAGTGGCAAAAGATTAAACAGCGCCCTCTTTATTCTACCACTCATTAATGTAGTCTTGTCCTCAGTCACGACTTTACTACAAAAAAGAGGGAGTAGGCCCAATCAGTCGCGAGTGTTTTATAATATCAAACGTCATGTGTCATCAGAACGATGTATAAAACAAATTATTCAATTTATTATATTTACTGCAATCATGTATCAGTATTCCAACATTAGTCGATACAATAATTATCATCCGTCCATATAATCAAGCATCTATGTATTAATCACCCAATCATTCGCCCACGGCCTATATTCGTTTGCCTACTCAAAGTCTTAAAGGTTATATCATACTTTGGGTGTTTTTTTTTTAAGAAATACGGATTCATGGGCAAGGATATCAAGGAAGATACAGTAACAGTCATCTGTGAAAATTTCAGTCCCAGAGGCGGTGCCCACTTTTTGAGAAAACAGTGAAAATCAGCCACAGTATTTCTTAAGTCTTTTCTCTTTTACTTTTGATCTTTAAAAGATCAAAAAGATTTTCGGTCGTTGTTTTACTAATTTCTGGATAAATACAGCATTTCAGGCAAAACAAATTTAACAAACAGTCATCTGTGAAACAGTCATCTGTGAAAATTTCAGTCCCAGAGGCGGTGCCCACTTTTTGAGAAAACAGTGAAAATCAGCCACAGTATTTCTTAAGTCTTTTCTCTTTTACTTTTGATCTTTAAAAGATCAAAAAGATTTTCGGTCGTTGTTTTACTAATTTCTGGATAAATACAGCATTTCAGGCAAAACAAATTTAACGGTATGTTTCTACCAGCACCATCTTTATACCATGTACGCTGTGAAGATTTCTGTTTCTGTATGCTACCAAAGTATGATACTACCTTTAAACCCGTCTGTATGATCGCGTGTAAACAATTTTCACACAAATAATGATGTCATTTAATATTGGTTTGAAATCTTGACATGCTAGTGGTTATATTCATACAATCATTTTATCCGGACGTGTATACTGTTGGGTTACAAACTCAATCAAACACACTGTAACAAGTCAGTCAGAAACTATTCACTTCCAGCGATTGCATTACAAACGGACAATTTGTTTAGAAAGCAGCAGTTTCGATTGGATACACTGTCGGATGTGTAGTGGTATTGGGTCACGTAAATAAATACTGCCCACACATGGATATATGTATACTCGACCTTGATCGACAGATTATATCTACAAAGTACAAACCCACTCAAAACCCCGACATTCTTCCAAACAATGCTTGTTACTTTTGCACTTAATAAAGCAAACATAATTTCTACGTGTTCACTGGGCCACACTGGGTATGCTGTGTGGAAAGCAGCGTGAAACGTGCACTGCACTGCTTGATAAAAAAAAATGGCTATTATTTGCTGTTTTGTATACAACTCAACACACTTTGCATGATTGTGTACGCCGTGCTCGGTCAAACGTGGAAAGCTGGTATTTTTGGTAGGTGTAGGCGGGTTTTAACAACAAGTAAATTACCTGAACACAGCGCCAGCCAGCCAGGGTTGTCTACACCCAAGGCATATGAAACCAGTGGAAATGTACGTACTCAACGTGCGTGCACACCCATTAATACGTGTAATAACTCCTAGCTGAACATGTAAAGGGCACAGCCATTTGAACTCTTCCTTCACATGTTATACTGCTCTCTGTGAATATGACAGTTTCTTTTCAACAACCAGGTAGCGTTTGTTGCATAGCTTATCTTGGTTTGTGAAGGAATTTATCAACCTGGACTATTGCCTAAGCAACTGACAGAAGGAGGTTTTGTCTTCGTTCATCAATCGACTGAGAAAGTTCATTGTGTGGCGTCTGGTTGCGTGGGAACTGAATCTGCCATAAGTGACTCACGCGTGTTCTATGCCTGTGCTTCTGAGCTGGTGGGACTGTTTTTAGGCGTGGAAGAAATAAGAGGTTGCGCAAACCTCGTCTTGGCAAGTTTCTTTGCCATCATTTAACTCTTGGCAGTTCAAGTGGTGTGCTGTACTTTGAAGTTTCTTTGTGAATAAATTTGTGCACCTTGGTCCTAGCATTTACACAGTAGCAGGCGCAGTATAGTGTCATCATGAACACCAAGAGGAATCGCAAGAAAGAAGGATTTTTGCAGGTGAAGTTGTCTTCACGTTCTGCCTTAGGAAAGGTGAGTGTCAGACCAGTAACATGTCACAATTCTCATCATGTTGCTAGTACTAGTAGCTAGTATGGTATTCAGATGTATATTTAAATATACTCGATTTTGTACACGATCATTTTACACTATATTTACTATGCCGGGCTTATTTCTACCACAGCCAGTAATAGGTTCACCTTTTATCATTCAATGAGCATCTTAATTAACCCTAACCCTCTGCTGCTTACCACACATTACCACAGTCTCTATAGGGAAACTGGATCATAAACCATACATTCCCACACAAACCACACTGCGTATTGTGGTATTCTGAAAACCAAACATTTTCTCAGGAACAAACAATGTGTGGTTAACCGTAGCACTGAGTCTATTGGCTATTGAGTTATTAAAATATATCAAGGCATGTGTGTACAAAAAGTTCCTCCCAGTTTCCCACAACTAAAAAAACATGAAACAATACGAATAGAACACACAAATAATTGATGACAACGGTTTTTTTTTTATCAATTGTTTGTATCAATAACTTAAGTAAGTAGTTTTTCCAAATCTTGACTTTCATTTTGAATTGACATGTCATACACGGTGCGTCATTGCTGAAGCTTGCAGCAAGTGTAAATTCACCACTTGATTTTGTGGAGAATCAGATGCCGTGTCTAAGTCTTCATCGGAAATCGTATACGATTACTATGACCAAAAATAGCCATAATACTACTACTGCAATATAAAAACCATGTGGTTAAAGGTATGGGATGTTCGTTAACATTCCTGTTTGGAGGAAAGTGAGATGGCCGTTTACTTTGTTTGTTGTAGGCATGTAAGTGTAAGTAACCTTGAAGTTCCTTGGTCTATATACATGTACACAGGTTTGGACAGATCTACATTTTAATACGGTGGAAACTATGCGAAGTATGACAACAATGGTTCATTTTGTTCAAATCACGAAGGTTAAGAACGTCAACGACTTGTTTATTTGGGGCTTGCCTTTATATTTAAACAATGATAATTACTATCAAAATATTGCAATCCTTGTTGGTATGTCAGCAGTGATGTTGAATTTAATCATTTTATCTTAAGTACTATATGGATTATTTGTTATTGAGTAATCGTGATCAGTGAATACCTGTCCCATGCTTGACAGTATACACGGCAGTGCGTCACAGTTCATTTAGTTCATTATACAGAGTTGCAACCTTGGTTATGGTAATGATATGCAACGAGTAGCCGCATTAATTATTTGGCTTTTTCAAAGTCAATTTATTGTGACCTGCAAAGTGCATGCCATAGGTTGGTGACCGTGACAGTGAGGGAGAATTTGTGAAAGGCAACGTGATGTATATAACATGCATCAAGTTAAAAAATTAACATCACGATTAAAATTAATTTTTAGTACGTGCTATAGGCCTAAGAGTAGAACGAAAACCTGAGCCAGACGTAATGCCTTTATCATAATGTTCATGTGTTTGTTTTCATGGACCTTGTGGAATGACAAGATGAAATGTTAAACAGCTTCATTAACGTGTGCCATGCAATCTTCATTAGCAATATCACAAGATGCCACTATGTAGCCGAGGGGGTTATGTCATCAAACCATGCAGCAAGGATTTCATTAATTAGTAACATGATGTCTGCATCAGCTACCATGCTATCTGAATATACGTGAAGTATCATTGACTGCGGTTGATATTCTAATTCAAGTTCACAGTGGGGGTTCATCCTGCTATACACGACACGCCCCGTCACGATGCTATTCATTTAATTCAGCTACAACCTGTCAGTTATCAGTCGCTATATGGATTAATCCTGATTAAAAAATACAAGCTAAACTGACCATGCGAATCTCTAGATGTCCCCAAATGAGTAATAGGAGGGCCTGACGTTTCGATATGGCATCATCTTTCTCAAAGGCTTATGAATTGTTATGATATGAAATATTGGAGTTCCCACTTACAATAATTGTATAATTTAAGTCTTTTGAGACGTGTATTGTGCAAACTGGGTCATATTTCTATATGGTTTGTACTCTCTGTGCATGGTTCCTAATTGACCTTGCTGCACCCCATGTAGTGAATGACCCCGTTACCATGGTGATATGTCAAATACAGGGGATATGCACGGGTGTCTTGAGGTCATGCTATGATTAATAATACTTTCTATATAGGTAATTCATGTGTGTCAATTAATTTGTCCATGTTTCGAATGTAGTTTCATGTTTGTAGTAGTTATGCATAATATATATTAAGTTGTAATTAACTAAACAGGAACAACCGTACGTAAATAATGCCGCGTGCTGGTTTTGAAAACGTTTGGAAACGATATAAATCAACAAAATAACTCAAATACTACATAATTGTTAAGATCGGGAAATGGTAGCAGGTGCAGGTAGGTCTACAAGAGTACAACTAGCGATACGATAAGATAATACGATAATATTAATAAGTAGGGAAATTACCACGGGCCGACATTAGGGTTAGGGTTAGGGTTAGCGTTTAGGGTGAGGATTATGGGTAGGGTTATAGGGTTAGGGTAAGTTGACCAATAACCAGGTTTTACGGGCCGACATTATTATACGGAACCTTATAGGAAATGATATTCAAGGGATTTAATTGAAAAGTCATGCTTTTCACCAAGTTAATGTGAAGGAGCAGACTTTTTGCAAAACACTCAAAGCACATGTAGGACAGGTTGCTTATATCTTCGATACGAGGTTTATATTGTATAGCAAGTATACAGCATTCACTCATACATTATAATTATGAATTTGCCACTCAAGTTCATGTACGTGTATATAGCCTCCGCTAAGTAAACAGGAAGTGGTAGCCATGAGCAATAATTAACCGATGGTCTCTTCACAGTACACAAAAGGGTCGGAAACTACAGTCCTACATCAGTATTACTTTTAACTGCATCAATAATTATGACAACCTCGTAGATTTTTTGACCTGGCCCAGGCCGGACACGCCCCAACAATTGAGCATGACTTTCACGTACAGGTGGCAGTACATCCCCAGATGTATCTCAAGAAACTATGTGGTGATGACATGACAATTTATCAATTATGATGAATCATTCTTGGCTCAGGCGACATGTTTCTTACTTGACAGTTTTCTTGCAACTGTCCTGAAACAGTGCCAAGTATTACACATGACAAGCACTTTACACTAAACACAGTTTCCCTATGGTAAGGCCCAACATGCTGTCATGTATTTCACTCCAGGAAATGGAAAGTCTAGACGGAATAATATTCCACATTGTGTTGTTTATTCTATTCATCTATTGATTTTGATCGACCTCACGTGGCTGAAATTTGTGCAAATCATTTTGCATGAATGGTTTCTGCAAGTACATCGGAATATTGAGTGAACCTGACACAGAAAATTGTGAATAATACAGAAGCATGAATAATGGCTGTGTATTTCTATTCAGATTAAAGGCAAGAATATTTCTTTCATTTCCTTTTTAAGCTGCGGTGCCATTTGGTTTACATTGTAATAGGCATATAATGTGAATGCGTTGATATATATATATAGCCACATACACTTTGAAATGTGCGAACAGGAAGATTACTTTTACACTTTGTCGTCACGTATTGCCCTATTCACTGGATTCGCCCCACCCCCACGCAGACACAACATAGGATTCTCATACAACTCCACGATAACGTGTGACACAATTATGCCACACCAACCAAACGAGATCACATCACAGGACCAAAGGTCCTGTCCCTTTGACAGAATGCAAGCTGTTACAATAAACAACATCATAATTTATGCGTAATGTACGGAGCACAAGTGTTTCTCCAGGGTTTTTATATGCATTATTATAGGCCTATATGCTTTTGGTTTTATGTCACTATTTTCTTTCCGACGATCAGTATTCTTAAAAACTTAATTATCAAATAACCACAAGGCAAACTGACTGGATTACTTTCAAGTCATTGAAAAGTCAACAAAGAAAAATTGACTGGAGCGGGATTGGGATTCGAACCAGCGACCCCGGAATACCGTACGGGGCACTCTTACCAACTGAGCTATCCATCCCTATGTTGGCGGTGTCCTTAATAGTCAATTATCTTTGTTCGTTTGGCAGTCATGCAGAAGCCATTAAACCACTCACATAATAATGACTTACAAACTTAATTGTTAAGTTGTTCAAAAAATGAATAAGTTACCGCAGCTAGTAGTAGCAAGTATAATCTCAGTTAATATTTTGTAGGCCTATAAGCCTTAAACTAAATTGGCTGTATTTGTATACTATTTACGCAGGCCTGGAAGCGCAAATGGGTTGTGGTGCAGCAGAACACCTCATCCAAAGGCAAATCTCTTCTACTAGAACTCTACATGGAGAAGGGTGCCTACCACAAGACTGTAACAAGTCTACTCTTAGAAGATGTAGTCAGTGTACGGAGAACCAAGTCTAAGACGCAAGAGCATGCTATTGAGATATCCTCAGCATCTAAGACTCTACTGACTGTCAGTGCAGATAGTGAAACAGAGACACAAGATTGGCTGAATATGTTTCAGGCCAACCTCCTCCCTCCGGTAAAAGAACTGCCCTGCCCACCTGGAATTCCAAACGGTTGGTCAAAACTTTGATATCGTTTTGTGTATAGATCTTTGTGGGTTTGTTAAGGGCCTGCGCCGTACGTAGTTCAATTAAAGGTACTATATCATACTTTGGTAGCACACCGAAACCGATGAGAAATTGTCACATATTTCTTACTAAAAAGCTGTATTTATCCAGAAAAGGTAAAAACCAATGACCAAAAGCAATTTTGATCTTGATTTTGATTTTAAGGATACAAAAAAATAACGGTGAAAAGAAGATACTGTGGGCGTTTTTCACTGTTTTCTCAAAAAGTGGGCACCGTAATTTCACAGATGACTGTTACTGTATCCTTCTTGAAATTTATGCCCATGAATCTGCATTTCTTTGACAAAAAAGCAAAGTATGATATAACCTTTAAGCTGAGTCAGTGATGTTTTATAATTCCAACGACGAATACAATCCAAAATGGCAAGTTATGGGAATGGCCTTGCAAAAAAAATCATACGTGCCCATTCAAGGAGCCCACACTGAAAATAATGGGTTAAAATAATCTTAAAGTACAGACTTTAATCATAGAGATGGTTTGACGGGAAAAGGACGTGCTTAGATGAACTAAGTAATTGTATTTCAGAAAACTTATAAATAACCAGTTTACATCGGGCTGCTGTTGTTTGTAATATTGATAACATCACACGCTCATAAAATATGGAAAGTTCATATGGATAGTTGGATACAAGCCTTAAAAACGCCAGATACCGAGAACAGGCGTAAATGTACATTTTTAGTAATAATATTCATATTACACATAATATTTTTAAGAAAACGACTCACAATATTTCAATTTATCATCCTAAATATTGATTTGCCCTAGAAACGTGTGATTAGATAGCATCTGAATCTTTTATATCTTCGTGATATTGTCATCAAGATGAAGATTTAACAATTTTATACATTTTTTTTTTCACCTTACAGATTTTATGCGACTGAGCGTGATTCCCGGCAAGGACACGGAGCGATTGAAGCTAGAAGGAGATTATTATGCTCATATCTCATTGGCTAGTATCAATCTATATGATCCATGCACGGGGGATGTGGCCTTAGAATGGGATCTTCGACATCTCAAGAAATTCATGCTAATCTCGAAATGTCACCCGTTGGATGAGGAAAAGATCGTGCATATCTTGCCGAGCAAGTAAGACATCATCAGTCAATGACTGTCCTGATAAATTTCCTTTTCTCAACTTATTGTAGACACATTTTATTTCTGTTATTTTCTTTTTCTAGGCTATTTTATGACCAAGTTGTTGCTTTATGGGGATTTCTTTTTTGTACATTTCAATGTGTTTATTGATTTGTTGAATCGATTAATTTATTAAGACGCACACGTATTGTTTTTCCAGACGTTCCCCCAAAGGTGAGGGTGAATTCATCTTCTTCAGTGCCAAGGGCAAGCAGCTTGTAGAGAGTATCTACGAGAGGTTGAGTAATGCCATGACGGTTAAGTCACGCCGTTCCCGCTCCACCTCTATGCTCTTTGAAATCACACCACAGGAACTGGAACAAATGTTCAAGGAACCGGAACAACCTGTCGATGACAAGATACAAGAAACGGAAGAGGACACAGAGAGTACCTCAGAGAAGGAGGGTGAGGTGAATGGCGAAGAGCCAGGTCAGAATGGGGATGCAAAGGACGACGTGGAAACCGAGAAAGTCGAGTCAAATACAGAAGCTGGAGTAGACAATGAAGTGAACAAGGATGAAACGGCAGATACGACTCGGCAGGAGGAAGACACGGCTGGAAACATCAATGATGAGAGTGGACATGCTAAGGAACTTGACATGGATGTCCAAGAAAATGGCAAGGCCAGTCCAGAATTGGAAGAAACAACTCCACCTGTCGAAAATGCAGTCGAGCAACCAGACAGTGCTGCAGCAGACACCCAAGATGCCGGTGCTGTCCCCTCAGATGATCAAAGTAAAGATGCAGAGTCTGAAGAAGTTAAAGATGCTGATGATGATAAGTCAAATCAGACTTATCCTGAAGAAATGGATCAGTTTACGAAGGAAGTATCACCTGATTCTGATCTGAATATTGAAGAAGCAAAGTTAAACAGTGAGCCCGATGGCAGCACAAATCACGTGACACCTGATTCTAATCAAGAAATCAGCCCTGGTGTAATGACCGACGAGTCCAGAGTCCATGTAGAGAGTCCAGAGACAAATGGGGAAATTGTCATCTCTACTAGTGTGGACCAAAGTACAACCTTCCAGGAGCCTTCAAACCAAGACGAAACAACCTCCACGGAGCCTTCCAAACAGGAGGAAACAACTTCACAGGAGCCTCCAAACCAGGAGGATACAACCTCACAGGAGCCTCCTAACCAGGAGGAAACAACCTCACAGGAGCCTCCAAACCAGGAGTATACAACCTCACAGGAGCCGCCAAACCAAGATGTTAGTGCAACCTCACAGGAGCCTCCAAACCAGGAGGAAACAACCTCACAGGAGCCTCCAAACCAGGAGGATACAACCTCACAGGAGCCTCCAAACCAAGATGTCGGTGCAACCTCACAGGAGCCTCCAAACCAGGAGGATACAACCTCACAGGAGCCTCCAAACCAAGATGTTAGTGCAACCTCACAGGAGCCTCCAAACCAGGAGGATACAACCTCACAGGAGCCTCCAAACCAGGAGGATACAACCTCACAGGAGCCTCCAAACCAAGATGTTAGTGCAACCTCACAGGAGCCTCCAAACCAGGAGGATACAACCTCACAGGAGCTTCCAAACCAGGAGGATACAACCTCACAGGAGACTCCAAACCAAGATGTCGGTGAAACCTCACAGGAGCCTCCAAACCAGGAGGATACAACCTCACAGGAGCCTCCAAACCAGGAGGAAACAACCTCACAGGAGCCTCCAAACCAGGAGGAAACAACCTCACAGGAGCCTCCAAGTCAAGAGGATGCAACCTCCCCAGAGCCTTCACAACAGTTCGATACACCCACAGAGCCAAAACAATCAAACACGCACGAAGGAGACTCTGACAAAACCCCTGAATCCAATTACTGCCCACCAGAGGCAGCAGACCAAAGTGCCTCCGAGGTAAACACTGCGACAGATATGGAACAAAAACAGGAACAGGATGACCCTGCACCAATTTCAGAGGCAGATTTACAACCTGACCCAGCCATGTCTGAGGCTTCTACCGAACCTCATAAATCACTAGACAGCACACCTGATGGGGCTGATGCTAATGCTTCTGTGGAGTCAACAAAGCCATCAGATCCTGAGTCAGCATTAAGTGAGAACTGTGTGGATGATTCCAACCCCAATGTCAATAATAGCAACTCCAATGGGTGTGGCAGACAACCCGGCAACGCCCTACCACTCCCAAATATCCTGACGTCACGAATGGCAGAGGCACTAAAAAATGCCCAGCGGCGAAGACTGTCCACGGATAAAACATCGCCTACCAAGGAGACGCAGACTGAATTCACATCATCAGATTGCCAAGACACTGACCAAACATCAGGTAGGAACAGTTATTACTTACATGAAATTGATATTTGCACAGAGAAGGGATATTATGTCAACATTTCTGAACAAGCCCTAGCTGAGTAAAGTAAAACCATCAGGCCAAATTTAAAAAGAAGATTTTAAAAACCAAAGGACAGAATAAATAGTTTTGGTTTGCAGAAACAAAAGACCAACGGTTTTGCTGCGAAGCAAGTGACACTGCAAGCTAATTGGACCTTATCATCATTCAGCTTGAAGCTACAATTTGTTTGTCTAACACGTCTATACTATTATTTTGCTTTCTTATTCTATTCCTCAGAAATCATCGTGTAGTTGGATCTACGTAAACGTTGAGGGCGTCCCAGTGTTTGGATCGACATGATGAACGTGCGCCCGACGCGATTTCACTGAACTGTAAATACTCGGTAACATTTCGTTGAAGAAATGGCTAACATTAATGTGGTGCTTATTATTGCTTTAATAAGCAAACTATATTACATAAACAACTCTTATTTTGGGGACCATTAACTGTCAGTCCAGTTTATTTTTAGTAAATATTCGATTGACTTGAAATAGCTTGAAATGCTTTGTGCTGTTGCAACTTAAATGCGGCTGTCTGCTTATAGCTCTGCATTATTCATTATGAGTGAAAAATTCTGCACTTTCACAATGTGATATCGTTATGCATAAAACGAATGCACCATACACGTCAACATTAATAATTAAATACCGTGTGTCAGGTGTTTTCTACCTTCATATTCAGTATAGGCCCACAAGGCAATAATTACCCAGTATAGCTTTTTAATGTGTATCTGTCTGAAGTGTGAAATCAAATCACAATGATATCAATTTTGGAGCCTACAGCTCGGGATGTGCTTTCATACAGTACAAAAGAGTGTTATTGAAAAATGTAAATAACGTGATACTGGGATTCTCTGCATGAAATTAAATATTATCTTTTTGCATTTGACTGAGTATAATGGCTGTAATGACGGACTCGCAGCAGCCAAAATAAAATGTGGCTTGATTTTATACTGAATACAATTACGCTATAAACCTGTCTGTTATGAAACTAATATTACTGTTAGCATTAACTGCTTTTTAGTTAATCAATTAGATATTTAGCTTACCTATCCGAATGATGTTCCTCGGTCGTAGCATGTTGATAGTCGACAGTAGTATCATCACACTTTATGCAGATATACTTCCTCGCTAACCATGGTCTGTGGAAATGAAATAATTATTATGATTTATGTAAGTGACAGAATGTCGAGTCATTATTATTGTCTTTGAATTAAAAATAAATTGAACTTGAGTGATATTCATAATTTTGTTACTTTGGTATCATACCGAAACATTAAAAATTAATGTTCACAGATTTACCCATAACTTACAGGGTATGAAGATGGTGATGGTAGAAACATTCCGTTAAACTATCAATTTATCCAAAAAAGAGCAAAACCAGTGACCAAAAACAATGTTGATCTTTTAAAGATCAAAAATAACGGTGAAAAGACTTAAGAAAGTTATACTGTGTGCGTTTTTCTGTTTTCTCAAAAAGTATGCACCGTATGGGACTGAAAAACCTAAAGTACGGTATTACCTTTAATTCCCACTTGTTGCTGATACGATAAAAGTGAAATACATTGATAACTTTATAGTTACTTTATTTTTATGTTTTAACATAGAACTAAAGCAGATCTTATCTTACTTATTTTTATACTTTACTTCACATTATTTTATCCAGTTACCAACTGAATCAGTGACGGTACAAACTATGATATGAATATGTGTTGGGTTTTTTTTATAGTAGATTTGTGTGCGTTTTAACTTTAATGCATGATCCAAATGCTAGCATGTTCATAAATTTACATGAATGAATGTAATTTAAGTTTATTAACAACCCACAAATTGGGGTAAATCAGAAGAGATGGAACTATTGCATATTATGAATAATAGTTCAATATTGTAATCATAAAGTATTCCTTTTGGAAATGATTTAAGTTTGGCTTTTCATTTTATTATCATACATTGTTTGTTATTACATAAAAAGTAACGTGTCCATTCAGCCATTGAAGCAGAAATGAGGATGACTTGCTACACAGCACATTTACATACCCGTGATTTTGTACCATAACACGTTCAGGATTCACGACTCGTTTGAAGACCCATATTATTGAAAACCTTAAAGGTATAGTACAGGATTGGTAACATACCCAAACAGAAATGTTCACAGATTTACGTATAACTTTCAGGGTATGAAGATGGTGCTGGTACTGTTAAAATAAATCCCTCCTGAAATGGTGTATTTACCCAGAAAGTTAAGAGTCAAACAAAGACCGAAATACGTTTTTTTCTCGTAACTCGGATGTCCGATTGAGCTTAAATTATTATTATTATTATTTCATGATTGTACATGCTGCATTATACAAATGCAGGGCGCTGTTCTGTGACCATTACCAATCATGTATTATACTTTTAAAAGAAAGTCTTTTAGGACGCATGGTGGCGCTTTTAAAAATGTCCAAGGCGGGGCAAAATCAAGGGGCAAATTGATGCGCCAACGAAAATGATAATTATCAAAATGTGCATGGCATCAAGTATTTCTTATGATTTATTTACTTTTTTATAATTATACCATTTCGGGACATGCAATTAATGTATTGTGTAATTATCACAAGTAATGCTAGGGCCGGTTTCTGTGCATGGCAAGATATAAATTTTCTTGGCCTCTAATTGGCCTTGAAAGCCGACAGATGCTTCGTGAAAACTGTTACGGTTTGGAAAACAAAACACATTTTCGGGGCCGAGGAAAAATAGCAACATATGTCAGCGGCAAACCTAATAAAAATTGTACAGAATTTGAAAGATTCGCGCTCCAATTCGGTAAAACCGGAGACTGGTTGGATAAGTTTCACTGCACTGGAAAGTTTGGGGAACACTAGAGGGCGCACTCGCATTTTACGGCTCTGGCACGGCAGGGAATTATTGTGATCAGACACTGTCTCGATGTGCGGCCCCGGCCCCTGGGCGACGCGAGGCCGTGAAATAAGGCCCAGTTTCTCACTTAAAATTCACACCCCCTGTGTCACCACCGAGCCACCCTTGAGAGGCCTTATCCCCAGGCGAGTTCAACCCCGCTTGGGACCAGGGTTGAAAAATCTCTCCGGGGCGGCTGGCGTGACGAGGCCTGTAGTGTGAAAGGAGTGTGGTTGATTTCGCCGCCCGAGGCAAGCAGCGTACAACAATTTGCGCTTGCATATGAAAAGCAAAATCGATCGTGCATGTTTACATTCAGCACACAAAGTTCCAGTCCACCCCCAGTATCACGCAACTTTCAGACAACAAATTATTTGCATGCTGTCGGCCTGTCGCGGCTGATTTCCATTGCCTTTTGCCAGAAGGCCTGCCTGCGTATAATAATTAATCCCCTCATGTAGGGGAAGGGCTTGAAGAAACTGACAGATCTGGACTGACGCAGAAGACAGTGTGTAAATTGATCGCGGACAAAACAGCTTGATGGCCGGGGAGAATACGAGCTTGTCGATATATTGGAGAACAAGTGTGAATTGACGCGGAGTTGGACTCGGGGTGAAACAGTCCGTGTGGTGTCCCCTCGGGGCTTGGATTGAGATGCATATTCCAATGCCGTACTTAATTGCCGTATTACTATTAATGATAAATTTAATTAATTTAAAATATGCCTAATTGAGAAAATTTTCAGTCAATTTCCTTTGTGGTTATTTGATGAATATAAATTCCTTCACCGATTGAGAAAATAATGTACACATCGAGGTACTGCATGCATGTCAGACAATAATATTATCACAAAAGGCTTAGTTATGATAAATTATTATTGTCTCTATTTTTTACACAAATTAAACGTTTTTATTTTTCCGTAACAGTAATGATAATAAGCAAGTTTAAAGGGAACTTCAAACACGGATCCAGGGGCGTGGTCGCGTGGGGCGTACGCCTTCAGCCCCCCCCCCCCAAAAAAAAAAAACCCTTTCTTTTTTCTTTCCTTTTTTAAGAGAGACTCAAAAAGATGAGAAAAAGAGGGGAGACAAAATTTAATTGGGCAGTTCACGTCCGGCCTGCCGCAGCCTGCTAGCTTTTGATATTGCATGGGTGCATTATTTTCTCACGAGAGCCCCCCCCCCCCCCCCCCCGCCGTTGTCAAATGCCAGATGAAGTAATCATCGAGTTCAAGGGTTAAATGAGACAAAGGGATCCCCCAAACAAAAAGTGAATCTCGAGGGGACTAGTATAGGGAAGCTATAATAATATTCTTGATAAACAGTGCACAGGCTCAAAAATGAATCAAAATGCATACTAAACTGGGTCTCAGTGAAGTTGCTTTTAAGTTAAGGATGACCCCTATTGGTTCGATAGTGCTCCGTGGTGAGAGAAAAGAATTAATGATTTCACCAAGTTCACTGTTACTTGAATTGCACGCAGGACTATCCGACTTAAATCGTTTTTTATTAATTATGTTTCAAGCTGAAGAAAGTTAGACGCTGGGAATACGTATTAATGGTTATGAATATCATGAATGAAGACACGCAGTGGCACAAATACCGACACTACAGACAGTTTACGGTAGGCCTACACTTAGTACACTACAGTACACATGCACCATGCATGCAGTATAACCTACCGGTACCGATTCGACTCGTTGCGAAAGTGGGTGAGGTTGTTCTTTTTCTCGGTGTGAAATGTTAAAAATTCCGGAAACTGTGGTCTTATTGTCAAATGAGGGTTGCCGATAAGTATTTTTGGAATACTTAAACAAGTATATACAAATCTAAAAAGGACTAAACGAGGATTCGTGTTGTTATCATGGTGAGCCACAACCGTAACCCAGTTTCGTTTATCAATGGAAAGTTTTATGCCGAAGTGAAATACATGTAGTAGGCCTATGCATAATGCAACTTACTTGACTTGAGTCTTCATCTTCCGTCGGGTTGAATGCCAACACTACTTCAAGTTCTTCCTCAGGTAACTGCATTCCAACGACCACAAAGTCTTCACGGCTTGAAATAATGTCAACTTGTCCTTCTCTAAATGAAGAAACGGCCATCCACATAATGTGAAATACTTAGTCCTGCACGCTGCACTGTAGAACCACGCCACAGCAAGCAGACGATTCGAAAATCGGCACCATTCCCGCTGCATAAAATATCACGCACTAATTTTTGAGACACAAACTTGGCGAAGTTGACGTGAATTCCACTCGAAGCCAAGTTTTTTTCTAATAACTGCCCCTTCTCAACAAGTTCTCTAATGAAATACGCTCATTCTGACTGCTCTCTGTGCATCCAAATTTACGTCAATTTGAAGTGAATCCATCCTCCATGAATACCGAAAAGTTTCTCATTCTGCCTCATGTCCTTCGGCCATCTTGACGCAATGCATTGTGGGACTCTAATGCGCGCGCAATTTTGAACGTATCAGAATCAAGGGCGTGGCTAGGGCTCCTCCATCTGTAAGCCGAACTAGAGATATGGTTTTTCCCGAAGCTGAAAATCAATCTCCTTATTCAAAATATAATATCTACTTCCAAACAAGGCTGGAAGTCAAAGTTTTATGTCTTCTACTTTCAAATGGACTTACAAAATGAAACCGAGGCTGGAGCCGACGATTACATAAAGGCCACCCTGTAAATGACTGGGGTGATTTCTGAGGGGCTAAACAGGGTTAAACCACATTTTCAAGGGGGCAATGGAGACAGTTGTAGTGTTTGGTTTTAATTGATTTGGTTTTATTTGGTTTTGTTAATTTTTATACAAGGTAACTTTCACTACCCTCTCTCCTAATGGTATGGTCTTTATCTTTACATGTATCTAACTTATGTATCTAATTTGGAAAATGATATCAGTTCTTATGATTTCAATTAATTGAGCGAACCCTGCAAAATATTTTGATGACATATCTGATGTAATGTCACAAACTTTCTACCAATCAACTTGAATTAAGAATCACAACATCTATACAATTACAAAAATAGAAGGTCCATGTTACTATTAAAACCATTATTATTACAAAAATACATTTTGGTCATTGGAATTTTGTGTGTTTTTTTTCCCATTTTTTTAACCTTATTATTACAAACATACGTTTTGGTAATTGTAAATGTTTTAGCTTCCTCCCATTTTATGTCCACTGTGGTCGATTTCACAAAGATTTGCGATTCATCTTTTAGATGAGTTGTTCATGTTTCCATAGCAGCTAGTATTGTGACATCACACTTTCCTTAGCAGTTAAAGATTGATACGCATGTTGCGATCTGTCTTAGCCTTTCGTGAAATCGAGCCCTGATTTTATATCATAAACTCCTGATATCAAAAACACAATATGAAGAATAACCTAAAAGGTTACGGTATAATTAATTTGTTTCAATTACAAATATTCATGCAACATACAACCTTCCCTATGCAATTCAACTTAAGCTGGATCCCAATTTGGATTAACACAATATCAGCTAAGCAAAAAACAAACTGCTTAGCGGAACTTAAATTCTATTCATAAAATGTAAGTTGGCTAAATCCTAAACAAATATTAAGTTTATTCAACTCCAAAATCGAATGCATATCAATAAGGCAAATTCTACAGTGCATGATGCAACAAGATATAAAAATACATTTGTCAAAACCATGATTTAATATAATAACACATTAAAAAGGTGTCAGTATTCCATTTTTGTTCTACTCCTTCCAATATCCTTCTAGTTTATATAGATACATGTATATCGATTTATAGAGCTAGGCCAATATCAACTTAAATGCAAAGTTCAAACAAAAACAACTAACAATTAAAATTCATTTTAAAGAAAGCACACGAATGCTACACTGCAAACAAAAATCAAAGATTGAATCAAATTTACATGGTTGAGTATTCAGTATAGCAAATTTAGTACTTCTTCTAATTCTGGGAGTTATTTTCTTAATTGCAAAAGTTTTCTACCAGGCTTTTTTATTAGCTTGTTGTATGTACCTGCAATCAGCAAAACCTACTCTAGAAGAATAAAAACTTGATCAAATTAAAGGTATTATCATACTTTGGTAGTGTACCGAAACATAAAACATCATGGATTTACCTTTAACTTACACGGTATAAAGATGGTGATGGTAGAAACATACCAAACATTTTCTGCCTGAAAAACTGTATTTATCCGAAAAGAGTAAAACCAAAGACCCAAAACAGTCTTAATTTCAGTATGAGATCGAAATTCATGTGAGTAGATTTGAAAATACCGAGAGCTTTTTTCACTGTTTTCTCAAAAAGTAGGCACTGAATGTATCTTTCTTGGTATTTTTGCTCAGGCATCTACATTTATTAGACATAAACAAAGTATGAAGTTACCTTTAATGTTTACAAATCCTTCTTAAGTACATGTATAACAAATTGATAAGTATGATATCACAAAACCATTACAAGAGAATTGAGGAGATTAGTTTCTTGGAGCAGCCTTCAGGAGCATTTCCTTAGAAGAAAGTAATCCTGTCTTCCCGAGTTTGGGCGGAATCTGAAATGGAAAATAATATTTGATAGGATTAAACATCTTAAGGCTACAAGTCATAAAGAACTTTAAGATCTCCAATTCCCAAGCAAGTAAAGGGAAAAGCTGACATTTTCAGTTCCTTTGTACTATTTATGAATTGGTGGTCAAAATGAAATCAACATAGAACTATCGGCTGATAATTGATCTTGATCATTGAAATGTGAACAAAGAAAATTGACAGAAGTGGGATTCAACCAGAGACCTCTGGAATATCGTACAGGCGCTTTACCAACTGAGCTATCCAGCCCTACGTTGGTGGTGTTCCTAATAGTGAATTATCTTTGTTCGTTTGGCAGTCAGAAGCCATGAAACCACTCACACACCGCTATATCCCATGGATCATTTCAGATACGTGCAGCATTATCAATGCTGCAACCTGAGAAACGATATATTGGGGAACACTCAAAGAGGATGCAGCTTTTAAATTAATACACCACCAAATATTAACCACAGTCCACAAGGGAAACTGACTGGATTAATTTGAAGTGACTGAAGGAGGGTTCGAATCTGTGACCCTCGGAATTCCGTACCAGCTTTCTACGAACTGAAATGAGGTATCCAGCCCTAACTTGGCGGTATCCTCAATTGTCAGTTTGTTGGTTTGAAAATGTCTTACATCAGTTTCAGCACAGACATCAAAGCGGTACTGTTGCAGGACACGAACCAGTGCCATCTTAGCTTCCAGTAGAGCAAAGCGCATTCCAATGCAGTTACGAGGACCAATGCCAAATGGTAACCATGTAAATGGCTTGATGGATCCTTTATTCTCAGCACTGAATCTGTAATTCACAAACAACAAGTTATCAATAATCACAGTTATTAGGCAAGGTATATAGATCCAATATGAAGCACCTAGGCTTAGAAGGAAATCCCACTGATTATAAAACCGACAGACCTAAAGTCCCATCACATTTCACATGATTATTATCAGGTCAATCATTACATTGTCTCTCTGGTCATTTTCCATGTAAAGCCAATTCTGACCCAGCATATCAACAGCCATACATACTCTGTATGCACAAGCTTCAGGGGCCGATTTCACGAAGCACAAAGATTGATCTTAAGTGTGAGTTGTCAGTTTCACCATAGTGATTTGTATTGTGACATCACACTTTGCTTAGCAATTAAGATTGATTCACACTTAAGATCAATCTTAGTAATTTGTGAAATTGGTCCCAGATGTGGTCACATAATGTAACACTTAACTAATTGATAACTATTCCTAGAAGGAACCAATGAACTCATAGTAAGCTTGGTGTATTTGCATCAGACAATAAGGATCTTAAAGCAATTGAAAATTCCATCAAAGATATCATGTATATTCCTAACCTCCATAAATGCATTTCAAAGTGCAACTGAGTTTCACAACTCAATAAAAACAAATGCACCACATAGCTTAGTACAAAAGCCATAAAAAGAATTCCTTTAAGTTTCTCTTAAAGAATTCTAGTTTAATTTTGAAATTGAAAATTTGAAAGTTTCATAATTTGATGTCAATGTTTCCTCACCTTTCTGGTTCAAACTTGGTTGGATTGGACCAGAATTCCTCCTCGTAGTGGAGAGACCAGACTGAGACTAATACATTGATGCCTTTCTCAATCGTAAGATCACCGTAGGTAACTGTCTCATTACACATACGATCAAACCTGTAATCAAAACCAATCATAATCACTTCATCATCAATCCAAATTGTCTTTGAAAAAATTTCTTAATAGAAAGCCTTAAAATACATGATTTAAATATCATATTAATCTAAATGGCTTTACAATCATTTCAGAATAACAATGGTTTCAAATTATGGAAAAATGCATCGTTTGGTATCTATTTGCAACCGGCTCTGTCAAAATGAGGCATATGCCACACAATTTGAAAAATGTGAATTAGCAAACATGATCAGAAAGAGAACATCCCAGGATGACTATGTTCTATGAGAGGACAGCCAGCCACACTCATGAATAAGCAGTGTCACATTGTGACTCATTTTGGCAGAGCCACTCACATTGATCAACTGATTCAGTGATTCTGTTGATTATAAATGATTGTAATCTTACATGACTGCTGGTGGATACATGCGGAGTGATTCATTAATCACCATATCAAGGTACTCCATCTTGTTGATGATGTCATAGCCTAGATTGTCTCGAGTTGGAGCAATATCATCAATCTCTCTATGTAGTTTCTCTTGTGCATCTTGGTTAGTAGCGAGTAGATAGGCAGTGAAACTCAGTAGAGTATTGGTTGTTTCATACCCAGCTAGGAAGAATGTAATTGCCTGAAAGACAAACAATGAATCAATGTAAATTTATTACTAACAATCTCATCATATAGTTTTAGCACTTTTATCAGACTGGTTGCTCTCATGCCTATTGCTACACTTTTGTCTTCTATTTATTTTAATGGCATTATATCTTTAAAGTTGGTTGAATTTATCTAAGGACTTTTTACACTATCCAAAATGTCGGGGTTGGAACTGGATCAAACCCCGAGATGTTTTTCAACCCTTTTCACACTTGAAAGATTTCAACCCCCGAGCCAACGCGAGTAGGACGGTCTAAGCGGATCAAAATCAACCCTGGTAGGATTCAGGGTTGAAAATCTCAACCTGGTTCCAAACTGCATTTTTCGCTGTGATCTGTGTCCTATGAGCTGGTTCACGATAAACGTAGTGTGAACGTTGTGTCTCTTTGATCCGGTTCAAAAACTTGCCGGGCTGAACCGGGGTGGATCTGGGTTGGTTTCAACACGGATCAAAAAGGAGATATTGTGGAAAGGCCTAAAAACGTAACATATTCATGAAATTGAAGGGGTAGATAGAACAGGTTATGAAGTAGAAATATGAATCAAGTCTAGTTAGCTAGCATTACCTGTGCCATAACATCAACTGTTGAGAGTGGAGTACGACGGTGAACTTTGCCATTCCCTGCATCCTTCTTGGTTATCCCGTCATCTTCCTCATCTTCAGTATCATTATGTGCATTCAACATCAGTTGTAACAGATCAATACGCTGTTTCATATACATAAGGTGTAGGGTATCAATATAGGTCGTATGGAAACTTAGAATGGATTCTAGCAATGAGGACAGACACACTGTAATTTATGATGAGTCCAGATGTAACTTTTAAGACGCTAGCATTGCTATTAACAATTTTTTGTCGGGAAGATTATGCAAACTAGGCTTGCCCTTCACCAATGTAGATGAGCACTGCATACTCAGTCTTTCCGAGTTCACATGAAAAAAATCCTGTGCTGGCTCAGGATGGATTCGAACCCATGACCTCCTGCTTACTAATGCAGATATCTTACTACTAGACCACCAAGCTAGCTGGGGTCAGCAGGGTAAGTCAAATCCAATGTTGCCCGGGTTACAGCAACTAATCATTGTTAATAATGATTTTTCATCGGGGAGAAAGAATTATGCAAATTAGGCTTGCCCTTGATTTGATAAAAGACAATTTCTTTCTGGTAATGAACTTGATTCATCTGTGTGTCCACAATCTGTGTCAGCCATCTTGGATTTAATACAAATGATGGATATTTTAAGAAACATTTCAAGACTTGGCTTCAACTCTGGAACCCCTATCTCTCCGTCGTTCTGTAGCCTCTTTGAGCCTCTTTTACAGATACTTTTTTGGTAGGTGCTCCAATGGACTCTCACTGGTTGTTCCACCCAACCGTACGTTTGGTCGCACAACACGTTTCTCTGCTCAGTCACATTCTTACACTGTGGTGGTCCCCAAGTCAAATACTCGGGGATACTCATCCAGTTTCTTCCCGCGTACCGCCTTGCTGTGGAATTCACTCCCTGCATCCTGCTTCCCTTCCACTTACAATTTGTCTCAATTTAAGTGCAACATCAATAGTTGTCTTTCTACCCCATGATTTCTTCTTTGTTCCCTTTTCTCCTCGTTTTAGCCATCACCTCGAGTGGCCTGTTTTGGGCCTTGTGATTGGCGATTTTTCATTAAAAAAAAGAATTAAAAAAAAAGATGCATGAAACAGTCATATGTAAAAAAGTGACTCGTCCAAAAATATATCTGCACTAAAATTAAAAAGACATTCATAAATGCAAAAGCATTGTCTGGAGGCAGAGGATGTCTACTAGTTATGAATATTCATGAGCATTTAGACCAACCTTGGATCCTTCATCACCTTCTTGCTTGCGTATTTCACACGCGGCTTCAGTTACACCCATGAAGAATTTGATGATTTTAGGATCGAACAAATCAAACTTGAAATATCGTAAGATTGGTTCTAGCGATGGGAAGGCAGCTGTAATGAGATGAACAATGTCAGTCAGTGGAATATTAAACTGATTGGATTACTATCTTAACAAGTAAATTGATCACATAATATGAAGATACATTGTTCCTGTGGAGTAACTTGTCGATAAGAAAAAGGGAACAGATTTGGGACAGTTTCAATCAAATATACTCAAGATAGATCGAGGGATAAAGGATTGAACCAGGTCTAAAACCTTCAAATCTAAGACTTCTGATTCAATCCTTAAAGAGGATGTTCAACACTCAACAAACCTCGCTTTATTTGTTAGAACTATAATCCTTAAAGGTAGTATCATACTTTGGTTTTTGTCAAAGAAGTACAGATTCGTGGGCAAAAATATCAAGGAAGATACAGTAAAAGTCATCTGTGAAAATTTCAGTCCCAAACGTTGCCCATTGTTTTTTTAGAAAACAACGAAAAACGGCCACAGTATTTATTGTTTTCTCTTTTATTTTTTATCTTTTAAAAGATCAGAAAGATTTTCGGTCATTGTTTTACTAATTTCTGGATAAATACAGCATTTCAGGCGGAAACATTTTAATAGCATGTTTCTACCACCACCATCTTCATACCCTGTAAGTTATATGTAAATCTGTGAACATTTCTGTTTTGGTTTCTTACCAAAGTATGATACTACCTTTAAATTACTTGACACGAGAAAAAAATATTTATCTCACACTGAACACAGAAAAAGAGTCTTTTTGGATGATTTTTCTCTCCACATGCTCATCCCATAAGCTCCCCAAAATTCAGAGTATCTGAATTTCATCAATGGGGGCAGCAGACAAATCTGTGTGACGTCAGATATGGGAGCCTTTTCACAAAATCATACAAATTTGTCTGCTGCCCCCATTGATGAAATTAAGAAATTCTGAATTTTGGGGAACTTGCGGGCCGAGAGAAAAATTATCAAAAAAATACTCTCTTTCTGTGTTCAGTGTGAGATAAATATTTTTTTTTCATGTCAAGTAATTTAAAGATTACAGTTCTAACAAATAAAGCGAGGTTTGTTGAGTGTTGAACATCCTCTTTAAAAACCTGTATGAAACTGAATTACACTGTATCAAGTTATTAACTGAGTCACAGAGTGCTTGGTTGGTCTGGGAAAGTTTGATGAATAAAATGCCAGTAAACTGTCTGAGATCCAACAAGGTGATAGTCTCATCTTGATCAATCATTTTCTAAGAATATTACATGTAGCTTCCGGATTTGACTTACAGGCAATCATGAAAGCTGGATTGAGCAAGTTGAAATCAAATGCACTCTTTGCATTCTTCACAAATGGATCATCTTGGTTCCTCTGTGAGTCTACATCCAGTCCAAAGCCACACTTTGCTATAGCATCCATTGTGAAACATCCAAACAGCCTAGGAGAAAATAACATCAACATCTTAGACAAGAGAATAAGACTAGAGGATTTATTTGCAAGCTGAAGAGATTATAAGGAGTAACGGAGATTAGTAGTGACTCTTGAGAAGAGCCAGTTACTAAACTTATTGTTCTTGAAAGTCTACTCCATACAATCCGATATAATGGGTAAACAGCTCTTCGTAGAGCCACCACCATTATAACAAAGATTCTTACAAGGTGTTACCAATATGCAAATTAGGCTTGCCCTTCACCGACATAGATGAGCACTGCATATTCACTGCTTGTTGAGTGCACATCACAAAAAATCATGCCTTGGCTCAGGTAGGATTCGAACCCATGACCTCCTGCTTACTAGTGCAGATGCCATTAATCATTAATATTAATGATTGTAGTACCCACATTGGATTCAATTAACCCAGATGACCCCAGCTAACTCGATGGCCTAGCGGTATATGGCAGGTGGTTGTGGGCTCGAATCCCACTTGAGCCAGTGCATAACTTTTTCAAGTGCATATTGTACTCTTAACAAGCACTGAGTATGCAGTGCTCATCTACGTGGGTGAAGAGCAAGCCTAATTTGCATATTTCTATCTCCCCAACGAAAAATCATTAACATTCAAAGTGTTACCACAAAACTACTCGGTCTACTCCTCATCACAAAAACTGACTTGGCATTACTAGCATGTGAAATAAAGATACAATTTATGTTTCTTAAAGGTACAGTACATGATTGGTAACATAGGTACACAAAGACAAATGTTCACAGATTTACATATAACTTTCAGGGTATGACGATGGTGCTGGTAAAAACATACCATTAAAATATTTTCACCTGAAATGGTGTATTTATCTTAAACTTTGTCAAACAAATACTGAAAACTGTTTTGATCTCGGGGTAAGATCAAAACAATTCTTAAGGTTTTATAAGTAAAATTGAGTCTGGTTTTTGACAGGTTTATTATTTCATGTAGGCCTACATGCTGGATTAGACAAAGTTTGAGTGCTGTTCTGTGACCTTTACCAATCATGTTTTATACCTTTTAAAACCTTCTGTGAACTTACTTGCGGAAGTCTGCTGTTTTGCCGCCCTCCTGAGCCTCACCAATGCAAGTTACCAGAGTATCACAGCAATCATTTATCATTGAAGACATCTGCATACATGAATAGAGAGAATTGATCAACAATAAAATGATGCATTCATTGGACGCTCATGGCGGGTATTACTACTATCCCTGGTCACTGTGGGCTACATTTACATTCCTGAAACAATCTCAACTCCCTGGAGAGTATACAGCCCCATGCTACTGTAAGGCACACAAAGGCTAATCAAACACACAAAACCATCTCAACCCTCACAGGTACCAATTTACACCTGGGTGAAGAAAAGCAATATGTGACAAAGCATCTTGCCCAAGGATGCAAGCACCACTAGCCAATGGCTGGATTCAAACCCACAAGTGAGTATGACACACCAGGCTACCAGGCCACAGCACCTCACACAAAACTTGTAGTATTGTTTCTCATTGTTTTTTGCATATAATTATTGTACATTAATGTAATCTTTTCAATGGATCAACCTGACACAAGCCTACAGGTGCTAATTGTACACTAGTGTAATAAGTGGAAGACACTAATGTCTGAAAATGAAAAGCAATACATACCAGTCTCATTTTGGATGCACTGAATGAGGGAGTGACAACATTACGAACATCCTTCCAGTCTTCATTTTCAATCTGGGCCAATCCTCGGTTCAAAGGTGCCTGAGACAGGGGGAACTTCTGCACATGCAAATCAAACATGACAACATACCAATTAATATTTTGATATTATAAAGTATTAACTTGCACTCTACAGCAGTTTCAATAAACTCCAAGAAGATTTGGGTGGCTTTAGATGTGAAACACAATCAAGATAGACTCTGCTAACTATCAACTTCAGTTATTGTTCATTTGTTACATTTCAATTACAGTATAGTTGATGTTGCACCAGAGATCACAAAATTAATATTGTGAAAAAGCGAATCTAATTTGAAAGTATGGTATTGGCACAAGTTGGACATATTGCAAGGAGTTGCATGTTCTTGTCTTCTTGTCAAAAAAGATCCTGCTAGGATCAAAATGCCAAGTCCTCCTAACTCCAAGCATATTTAAAAGAGCTCAATCATTATCAAAGATGACTCAAATAGTCTTAACCTACGATTGTAGAAACTGGAGAAATTCTTGACCAGAACGTTCTTCAGTATGTCAGGATCATTGATGATTAGAACAGGACGTCGGAAATCGTACATTCTAAGAAATAAACAAGAAATGATAACAGTTTCCATGAAATAAACAAACATCAGAAAAATAAACATTTAATATGCAATGTAAGCAAAACATGAAAACAGGAAGTCCATGGAAAAGTCTCCCTATCGGTCTGTAGTTATTATTTAACTGAATTTGACATGATGGTGACAGATTCTACAGAAAAAAAAGCTATGGTCGGGCAACAGACCACATTAGGGCGACAATTTGGTGTCATCCTGATATTTTTCCTCAAAATCCAAAAAGAATCTTTTTTTCTTGTTTGGAATCCTCGTAGTCCAAACCTTTATCTTTAACTTATAAAGTTCAGTTGAGATAAGTCTCCTACATAATAACAAGGTAAAAAAGCTCTTATTTAAGTGCACAAGTCTATGGGATTGTCGCCCTTTTGTGGAAATTAGAGGAATTATTATTAATATCATTAAATCATTCATGTTATATTACTTCATTTTCATATAAAATTCATATTTTATAATTAATGTTGTATTTATAAGTAAAGACTTGATTGGCTTACCCTACGACTCTTCCATGTTTCTTTACATATTCAGTAAAAACCGTTTGTACTCCCTGAAAAACCAAAACGTAAGAATAATGACTAATTAATCAAAGCTTTGCATGGTGGGAGTAACATAAGAAGTAAGGTTTGTGGAGACACCATGAAACTCTTTTCTATAAGAATCGGTAACGGTTCTTTTCAGAAACACAATTCTGGAAAAGAGTTACACACTGCAAAAATGTACTCCACAAAACAAAAAGTGATGTACCTCCTCATATCATTTTGAAGTCATTCCATGTAGACCTACATGTATTTCATATCTAAAACAATCATCAAATAACCACAAGGGAAACTGACAAATTTTTTTTAGTCACTGAAAGGTTGAACAAATTGACTGGAGCTGGATTTGAACCTTCGACCTCCTAAATAACATGTACAGTTAGTTTAATAACAAGTGAAAGTTTGGGGATGTTTTAAAAAAGCACATTGCATACCCACTGAAATACATTACATACAATGACTTATCCCTGCTACTGCTAGGGAAATTGAATCAATAATGACCAGCAATCTTACATGACGCCACTGGAGTATGTTGCCAAAGAAGGGAATATGGGCAGCTGCCGGGATCCCTTTTCTCTGGAAGTAATGATGGCACCAATGGTCATACCTGTAATCAAATCAAAAATGCTCATCAATTAAGTCAATCAATGGTGTGGATCATGTGATCAGATGCATCCCTGTAATCTTACCAACGATCTAAGTTTTGTGTTTGATAACTGGGGCACTGAACCCCATTTTTTAATTTGGGGGTTGACGGTCGGTCTAGCACCCCAGAGAATCCCATAGGTTAGACATTTTGAACACGGAAAAAAGTTGTTCTCCATATGGTACTTGCACCGAAAATGTCTCCAAATGACAACCAAATTTTAAAAAGGGAGTTCAGCACCCAAATTACTGGGTCTAGGTTTATGTCACAAATTCACAAAGGACTTTAACCATAGAGCTGCAACAAACAGACAATCAGATTCAAGCAATCTTCAACAGGTACATTATGTAGTTCGTGATCACTGATAATATTCAGATAACTCAATATTACACATACTCCAAAAAAAAAGAATTTTTGCTTTTATATTTTGTTCTTTATTCAGGAAACACCTTCAGTAATGAATATAACAACCAACTTTCAACTTTTAATTGGGAACAGCAAGCCTATTCCAGAATTTTCTGTCTTGCTATTAATGAAAAGTTCCTTTAGCATACAATGGTGTAGGTGGCTACCTCCAAGTTGCCTGTAATGTGACATAGCACAACCTAGAGTAAGCTTTGGAAGGTGCCAAGTTCTGCAGCTGCTGAACCAGCCAGAACAGTAACACTTTATGAATTTACATGCATTATAATAAAGGCAACATGCCCCCCCCCCCACCCAATAGGTTTTTCCATGGAGTACTTTACTCCATGGTTTTCTAAAGAGCTAGAGCCCCCCCCCCCCCCCCAAGGTAAATAATAATAGTGTTTACACACTGGGACTGTGCATATGCATAATGCATGTTTGCTGTCTGTGTGCAATGGTCAGAGCTCATAATCAATTCAATGATATGATCGACCTTGTGTCACTCTGGGATTTCTTTAATACCTAGATGCATGCCCATATTGCCCATAATAAAGCTGTGGAATTTGTCCCTTGCTGCACTTATAAATGACTAATTATCTGCATTGTGTACGAGGGGGTGCAAGTACCAGGCAGTGACAAGGACTATACCAGAGAACGTATAGTTAATATTTGTAGGCATATTAATATTGCCAAGGATATACTGACGTCAAAAGCAAGGTTCAATTTTGTTATTGGGTATAATAATCCTGCACTGTCATCTATGCAAACTTGTACATGAAAGAAAACACTTCAATCACTCATAGTTTTACCTACAGGTGTGATTGAAAAGTAAATTCTATACAATACACAAAATATGTTGGTGATATCCTAGTTGTGATGGTCATAACACCCTAGTTCTTGGTCTGACATGGGGACAGGGATCATAACCCTTGGTCTGGGGACAGGGATCATAACCCTTGGTCTGACATGGGGACAGGGATCATAACCCTTGTTCTGGGGACAGGGATCATAACCCTTGGTCTGGGGACAGGGATCATAACCCTTGGTCTGACATGGGGACAGGGATCATAACCCTTGGTCTGACATGGGGACAGGGATCATAACCCTTGGTCTGGGGACAGGGATCATAACCCTTGGTCTGACATGGGGACAGGGATCATAACCCTTGGTCTGACATGGGGACAGGGATCATAACCCTTGGTCTGGGGACAGGGATCATAACCCTTGGTCTGGGGACAGGGATCATAACCCTTGGTCTGACATGGGGACAGGGATCATAACCCTTGGTCTGACATGGGGACAGGGATCATAACCCTTGGTCTGAGGACAGGGATCATAACCCTTGGTCTGACATGGGGACAGGGATCATAACCCTTGGTCTGACATGGGGACAGGGATCATAACCCTTGGTCTGACATAGGGACAGGGATCATAACCCTTGGTCTGACATAGGGACAGGGATCATAACCCTTGGTCTGACATAGGGACAGGGATCATAACCCTTGGTCTGACATGGGGACAGGGATCATAACCCTTGGTCTGACATGGGGACAGGGATCATAACCCTTGGTCTGGGGACAGGGATCATAACCCTTGGTCTGACATGGGGACAGGGATCATAACCCTTGGTCTGACATGGGGACAGGGATCATAACCCTTGGTCTGGGGACAGGGATCATAACCCTTGGTCTGACATGGGGACAGGGATCATAACCCTTGGTCTGACATGGGGACAGGGATCATAACCCTTGGTCTGGGGACAGGGATCATAACCCTTGGTCTGGGGACAGGGATCATAACCCTTGGTCTGACATGGGGACAGGGATCATAACCCTTGGTCTGACATGGGGACAGGGATCATAACCCTTGGTCTGAGGACAGGGATCATAACCCTTGGTCTGACATGGGGACAGGGATCATAACCCTTGGTCTGACATGGGGACAGGGATCATAACCCTTGGTCTGGGGACAGGGATCATAACCCTTGGTCTGGGGACAGGGATCATAACCCTTGGTCTGACATGGGGACAGGGATCATAACCCTTGGTCTGGGGACAGGGATCATAACCCTTGGTCTGACATGGGGACAGGGATCATAACCCTTGGTCTGACATGGGGACAGGGATAATAACCCTTGGTCTGACATAGGGACAGGGATCATAACCCTTGGTCTGACATAGGGACAGGGATCATAACCCTTGGTCTGACATAGGGACAGGGATCATAACCCTTGGTCTGACATGGGGACAGGGATCATAACCCTTGGTCTGACATGGGGACAGGGATCATAACCCTTGGTCTGGGGACAGGGATCATAACCCTTGGTCTGACATGGGGACAGGGATCATAACCCTTGGTCTGACATGGGGACAGGGATCATAACCCTTGGTCTGGGGACAGGGATCATAACCCTTGGTCTGGGGACAGGGATCATAACCCTTGGTCTGACATGGGGACAGGGAACATAACCCTTGGTCTGGGGACAGGGATCATAACCCTTGGTCTGGGGACAGGGATCATAACCCTTGGTCTGACATAGGGACAGGGATCATAACCCTTGGTCTGACATGGGGACAGGGATCATAACCCTTGGTCTGACATGGGGACAGGGATCATAACCCTTGGTCTGGGGACAGGGATCATAACCCTTGGTCTGGGGACAGGGCCTCCTGTCCCAACGATCATTGCAACTAGTGAGTAGTATCCCAAATAAATTTGAGGAATGTTCAGAGTTAATTTCAGGGTTTGTAAGTGACACTAAGGAGCGAGTCGGGGTCACAAACGAATGACACTCAACATGCAAGCAAAGGGAAAATTAACATGCACTCAAGTACTGAAGTGCCAATTCACTGCACATGTGGTGGATATGATTGTGATGCATTTTTCCTCAATGAAAACAATATTCAAAGTTCCAGTAACTAGAAAAGTCAAAATACTAGTAATATAATAGGAGTTGTTACTTGGTTGAAAAGTAATTCTGGATTTGTAAACAACAACAAACAACATTTTTATTCTCCTTAATAATAAATCAATTGTTTCTGCAAACCGATCCACATAACAATAAATCAATTGTGTTTGTAAACCATTACTAGTAAGTAATGCATTGCTATGTGCCCACACAGCAGATTTTTCAATGCATTTCCCAGTTGTTAAAACCTTGATATGTTGAACTTGAAGTTCAGGTTGATGCTACCACCAGGAATGATTTTCAGGCCATATTGCAGAATGATTCTGTATTCAAGTGAACTTAAGTTGTCCAAAATGATACTGATATGCTGCCTGCGGTATTTCTAGATTTAAAACTAGTAAAAAAGTAGTAGAAGGGCAAAGTTCTAATTACATGCATCTAGAACTAGAAGTAGTGATCCTAGGCTATTACTAGGCATACGTAGTCATACGTACTCAGCTTCTAGTGCCATGGACACAGGTGGCAACCTGACAGCTGACAAACAGTGCAGCTTGGAATAGTGATTGCTAAATCATGAACTTCAGGAATAATCATGAAAATTCAATCATAAAATGTTCCTACGTACCATGCCAACATAAGCACCACACCAATGACCAGTATCCATGTAACAGTGAGCTCAAATCCAAACACTTCCATGGTGTAATTGAGTCTTCTTGCAACAATTCAACACTTGACAACTTTATGACTACTGACCGAGGTACGCGGTACGGCTGTGTTTATATCAATGTACGATCACTGTATGATGACATGATACACTAGTTACATTACAATATCACTCACTGCACTCTATTATGCAAAACAGCTGAAACTATATTCACTGGCATAGGGGGTTCCACTGTCAACGTTATATCAACAACTTGCATTACATCATCGCTATTTATAGAATGGTTACCACGATATTGTACTACGTGGCTTGGTGTTCGTGGAAGTTGCAGTGGTCCTCAGTGATGGTCCTGATGATGAAATGCAATGGAAAAATCCATCAGATTTAGAGCGAAGTTCGAATTTAATTTATCATAATTTGTGTGCATTGCAAGTAATACAGGTATCCCATGCTATATCGTACCGACTTGAAAATGAAATCAAGAGCCAATTTGAGCTGCTAAAAGCACAAACTTAACACAAAACTCAGGCGCGGTTCTAGAGTCAAAATTTGGGGGGGGCTAGAAGAGCCATAATTTTTTTTGGGGGGGGGGCTAGAAGACCCAATATTTTGGGTTCTTCTAACACTCGCTTCTGCTATGTCTTATTAGGGGTCGAAAAACATGCACATTATAGCCCACACAACGTGTTTTTTATGTAATTGGCGCTTAATAACTGAAAAAATCCAGTATTTTCAAGAATTTTTTTTTTCACTTGCATTTTTTTGGGGGGATAGACAATTTTTTTTTAGCTAGCCCCCCCCCCCCCCCCGTAGAACCGTGCCTGACAAAACTGATGTCTTTCCATAGGCCTGAACACCTTTAAAAATGCCATTTGATATTCATGGTCAGCGAACAACAGCCAATCACAAGTGATACACAACACTTGGAGATTTGGTTGTATAATACTGTTTTTATTAAGACTGAAATTTCATGTTATTTTTGTGCTAACTTAGCAGGACCGTGCGGGAAATCAGCCCCAAGTTGAGCCGTCAAGTCGAAAATTACACGGAGCCTTGTTTTGGAAAATCATGCGATGTAAGCAAACATCAACATTAGTAACGAATCTGTAGAAGATGAACGGAAATGTTTATGGCAACAAAAAACTAATTATGCTATACTCACTTGACCTTCTGTCGGGTTGAATGTACCACTTCAAGTTCAAGTTCTTCCTCAGGTAACTGCATTCCAACGACCACAAAGTCTTCGAGGCTTGATAGAATGTCAACTTGTCCTTCTCTAGATTATAAAGAAACGGCCATCCATAGAGTGAAATACTTAGTCCTGCACGCACTGTGGAACCACGCCACAGCAAGCAGACGATTCGAAAATCGGCGCCATTCCCGCTGCAAAAATCACGCAAGTACCGACACCAACAACATGGCGGAGTTACTCAGTCCGAATTCCAAAAGAAACGGCATCCAAGTTAAGTCCATATAACTGTTTCTCTCAACAAGTTCTCTAATCAAATGCACTCCTTCTGACTGCTCTATGCATACAAAACTACGCTAATTTGAGTATATAACTCAGTCCTCGATGCAGTAGACCGAAAACTGAGTTTCTTTTGCCTTCCAGCCATCTTGACGCAATGCATTGTGGGACTCCTATGCGCGCGCAATTTTGAGCGTATCAGAATCAAGGGCGTGGCTATACAGGGTGTCTCACAAAAACTGTACTTTAGAAATGGCCGGCAAATAACAAATTATTTGATTTTTGGTGAAAAGTTTTATATGTATGGAAAGCTCAGACACTCAACTTTCATATGACATAAAAAAATTCCGTAAATAATCCATGCTTGGGTGAGCACCGCTCACTTTTGTAAAGGCTATGGAAATTAGGTTGCGCAGGAATTGTCCTTTCAATTTGTGAGAGGAAAGTCCTTTGGAGTTACGGAATTGTAGATGATTAAACAAAATTTGGATCAGTTGTGTTGGGCTTGGGTCTGCTGTGTGAAATATGAGATAGGGTAGGACTTTGCTTTTTCGGTGGTATAAGGCTCAAGAGGCCTTTGCCCCCTCCTCCCCCCTCTCTCTCTCCCTTCCTGGGTGTGATTGTGCATCTTAACAATCCATATGCATTGATCTCCACTGCAAAATATCCAGACCCGCTTCCCTTATTCCAAATTCTTTCATTTCCCAAATTTGGACTTGTTGCTACCACCATGATGTACTGAAGAATAAGTAGCCAACATCTGTGACTTTCCTTTTTTCAACAAACCGTTTTTGAAGATTCGATAATCTGCACCAGGATATTAAGTTATGCAATGAGATGTTCAACAAATCTTAGGACACTTGAATTGGAGAGGGGAGGGGGTAATTCTTCACTATCCATTGAAGGTTTTGTATCACAAATTGAAAGGACAATTCCTGCGCAACCTAATTTCCATAGCCTTTACAAAAGTGAGCGGTGCTCACCCAAGCATGGATTATTTACGGAATTTTTTTATGTCATATGAAAGTTGAGTGTCTGAGCTTTCCATACAAAATATAATATCTACTTCCAAATAAGGCTGAAAGTCAAAGTTTTGAAGTCCTACTTTCATTTGGACTTTAATAAAATGAAACCGAGGCTGGAGTCTACGATTCCAAGTCCTATGGCTACACACATTTCTGAGAGGCTGCACAGGGTTGAACCACTTTTTCAAGGGGCACTGGAAATAGTTGTAGTGTTTCATTTAATTGGTTTAATTTTATTTGATAGTTTGATTTTTTTTCATACAAGAGTACCCTCCACCAAATGGTATGCCATACCTAAAAGATCGAGGATCTATATCTGCTAATTTGAACAATGATCCAAGTTCTTATGATTCCAAATTAATTGAGTGAAACCCTGCCAAATATTCTGATGACATATCTGCTGTAATGTCACAAACTTTCTACCAATCCACTTATAATAGTTAGCACAACATCTATACAATTACAAAAATAATTTCTTTCAAAAATAGAAGGTCCATGTTACTATGGTAACCATATTATGAATACAAAAATACATTTTGGTCATTGTAAATGTATAAAAATACCTTTGTCATTAACATGATTTAATATAATAACACATTAAACAGGTGTCAGTATTCAATTTTTTCTACCTATTCCAATACCAATCTAGTTTATATAGATACATGTATATCGATTTATAGAGCTAGGCCAATATCAACTTAAATGCAAAGTTCAAACAAAAATAAAACTGACATTTAAATGTTCATTTTAAAGAAGGCAAACGAATTCTACCCTGCAAACAAAAATCTAAGATTGAATCAAATTTAAATGATCAAGTATTCAGTACAGCATATTTAGTTCTTCTTCTAATTCTGAGAGTTATTTTCTTAATTCCAATTATTTTTCTACCAGGCTTTTTTATTAGCTTCTTATATCTATCTTCCATCAGCAAATCCTACTCTTGAAGTTATCCCAAATGTAAAATATAAGGAATAAAAACTCAATCAAATTAAAGGTATTATCATACTTTGGTAGCGTACCGAAACAAAAATCTTCATGGATTTACCTGTAAAAACAGGGTATAAAGATGGTGATGGTAGAAAGAAACCAAAAATGTTCTACCTGTATTATCAAGAAAAAGAGTACTGTGCAACCAAAGACCAAAAACAGTTTTGATCTCGAGGTGAGATCAAAATTCCTGTGAATAGATTTGCATAAACAGTGAGCTTTTTGATTTTTCCACTGTTTTCTCAAAAAGTAGGCACTGAATGTATCTTTCTTGGTATTTTTGCCCACTCATCTACATTTCTTAGACACAAACAAATTATGAAGTTACCTTTAATGTTTACAAATCCTTCTTAAGTACATGTATAATTGATGAGTATGATATCACAAACCCATTACAAGAGAATTGAGGAGTATAAGTCTTCACGATTAGTTTCTTGGAGCAGCCTTCAGGAGCATTTTCTTAGGAGCAAGGAATCCTGTCTTCCCAAGTTTGGGTGGAATCTGAAATGGAAAATAATTTTTGATAGGATTAAACATCTTAAGGATACAACTCATAAAGAAATTTAAAATCTCCAAGCATGTCAAGGGAAAAGAAAATTGTCTGGAGCGGGATTCGAACCTGCGACCTCGGAATACTGTACCGGTGCTCTACCAACTGATATATTCAGCTCTATGTTGGTGTCTCTAATAGTAAATTATCATTGTTCATTTGGCAGTCATGAAACCACTCACATATACCGCTATATCCCAAGGATCATTTAACATATGTGCAGCATTAGCTATGCTGTAACCTGAGAAACGGTACAAGGGATCACTCAAAGAGGATGGAGCTTTTTAATCAATACCAGTGTTGGCGTACTCGTACTCATATTTGAGTACAACTCAAGTGCTCAAAAATAAAATGTACTTAGCCCGTACTTTATTCTATGTTCTCAAATTTTGGGAGTACTCGACCATTTAGTGCAAATTTCAATTTCACCGTTGATTATGTTGGTGAGTATGAAGATCATTGTGCATGAACTCGGATGTGGACTCAGACTTTGGTACTCATACTCGGCCCAGTACTCGGACCCGTACTCGATACTCTGGACTCGGACTCGTCAGCAATGTATCCGGACTCGGTCCAGTACTCAGACCTCTGTACTCGGATCTGAGGACTCTACTCCAACACTGATCAATACCCGACCAAATAACTAGAAGGGAAATTCACTGGATGAATTTTGTTGAAAAGTGAAGAAAGAAAAATTGACTGAAGCGGGATTCGAACCGGCGACCTCCTGAACACCGTAAAGTGTTCAGGAGGTCGCCGGTTCGAATCCCGCTCCAGTCAATTGTTCTTTCTTCACTTTTCAATTACTCTAAAATTCAGTCAGTTTCCCTTGTGGTTATTTGATGAGGGTTCGAACCAGCTCTCTAACAACTGAGATGAGGTATCCAGCCCTAACGTGGAGGTATCCTAAATTGTCAATTGGTTTGTTAAATATCTTACATCAGTTTCAGCACAGACATCAAAGCGGTACTGTTGCAGAACACGAACCAGTGCCATCTTAGCTTCCAGTAGAGCAAAGCGCATTCCAATGCAGTTACGAGGACCAATGCCAAACGGTAACCATGTAAATGGCTTGATGGATCCTTTATTCTCAGCACTGAATCTGTAATTCACAAACAACAAGTTATAATCACAGTTAACAATATTATTAACTATATTATAATAGCTTGAAATCCTACTGATTTTAAAACTGGCTAGTCTAACTCACAGACCTTCAAATGTCTTTTACAAAATATGTGATTCAAAATAGTGCACCTCCAAGAGTTTGCAATGCATTGGCCAATCAAAATGGATGTCAATATTTCCTCACCTTTCAGGGTCAAATTTGGTTGGATTGGACCAGAATTCCTCATCGTAGTGGAGAGACCAGACTGAGACGAATACATTGATGCCTTTCTCAATCGTAAGATCACCGTAGGTAACTGTCTCATTACACATACGATCAAATCTGTAATCAAAATCAATCATAATCGCTTAATCATCAATCCTAATTGTTTGATTTTTTTTCATTGAAAGGAAGGTACAGCTGGTACATTCAACAGACATGTACTATCTTTCTAAAAAGACTTAAAGTACAAAATTCAAATATCATATTCGTCTGAATTCACAAGTATTTCAGAATGATATTAACAATGGTTTCAAATTATGATAAAATGCATCGTTTAGTATCTACACGTACATGTACAATGTATTTGCAACTGGCTATGTCAAAATGTGGCATGTCAAAAAATTAAACAAAATTTGTTCACATTTAATGTGAATTAACAAATGTTATTGGAAAGAAAACATCCCAGGGGCTGATTTCACTAATGCTTTGCGATCATCGCTAAAGCCCAAATCCATCACTAACCGGAAAATCGATCGCTACTTTGTGTAGCTATTTTTCGTGTAGCGATGGATTTTGGCTTTAGCAATGATCGCAAAGCATTAGTGAAATCGGTCCCTGGGCTGCTGTGATATGCAACTTAACCACTTCATGACGGTAATAGAAAATAAAAAACGAGCCCACCCGCGGTATTATTTTCACCATGCTTAAGGGGAAACATTTTCTCCGAATTTTACACTTTTTCCCCCAGGACCATTTAGTGGACTCTTCCAAAGATCATTGGTGGCGATATTTTGATTTTTTACAGCGGATTTTGCCGTCACAGACGATTCTTGTGGTTTCGTCCGATGCGTGATATCTCGTCAACCGCCAAATGCATGACGATTTTTCCTACAAAATGGACGTCACCCGTGACTGGTGATGGTGAAGAGCCAGGCGCAGTAATCCTATAAGCCGATTATAAACTCTACGAGTATAAAATGGGAAATCTGCCAGGCTTTGTGATTGCGGTTACGGAAGAAAGGGGCATTCAAGAGGTATAACACCCCCGTAGTTTGCGTAGGCAGCCCCGGTGGAAAGGAGAAGAGAAGTACTGGAGTAGCGGTTGACTCAAAACTCTGTGGTTGAGAGAGCAGAGACAAAAGACTTCTCCGTGGAAACGGGAGGGAAACGGCTGTGGAGTCCAGTGAGTTCCATAGCGAACAAAGGCCTGCACCAGCTTACCGACCGAATTCTATAGGTGGTCAGCAAGCATAAAATGGGAACAATGGTGTACTAAGTAGCAATAAGTCGGACACAAAAGGTTGTTATATAATCATTGTTCGGGCGTAAAGATGGGGAAAAAGTGGTAGGACTAGCCTGAGTCTTGTAGATTTTGCCAAGTGAAAATTGCTAGTGGATAAGGGAGAAAATAAAATAAAAACAATGCCGACAATTATAGACAAGATCCAGTAGTATGATATATCCCCGTGAATTGTTTGACAGTCCAACACGAAAATAAAGGGAAATGGAAGGATTCCCATTGACCCAATGCTCCATGGTTGAGAGAGCAAAGACAATAGATAATAGCCCGTGGGATACAAGAGTCCGGTGATGTAATCCACAGCAAACACGGCCTACACAACTGGCCATATCCAAGCTTGAAAAATCCCCGTAAAAGGTACAGCCAGACACGGCGAGTCTAAACGTCACCCACCAGCCAACATGTCAAAAGCAGCGTTATATACCGTCATCCGCTGACCACAACGGGAAATTATCGCGCTTTCTCACGTCATCCCCAAGTTGAGAAAGCTCCGACCAAGGCGTCATCCACCACTGGCGTCATGAAGTGCGGCGCCTTCTCACGTCATCCGGCAAATTTTCGCTTGTTTTCCAAAAAACCCTACAGCGCTTTATTACGTCCTTCGGATGTGAACATATATTTTTTTGGCGAGATATCACGTCATCCGAACTGGTTATAACATGCAGTTTGTTTGTATTATCTACACACTGTAGCAGCTTCCCTCCATTTCAAAGTGCCAATACTTGTAAATAAGCAGTGTCACATTGTGACTCATCTTGGCAGAGCCAGTCACATTGATCAACTGATTCAGTGATTCTGTTGATTATAAATGATTGTAATCTTACATGACAGCTGGTGGATACATGCGGAGTGATTCATTAATCACCATATCAAGATACTCCATCTTGTTGATGATGTCATAGCCTAGGTTGTCTCGAGTTGGAGCAATATCATCAATCTCTCTATGTAGTTTCTCTTGTGCATCTTGGTTAGTAGCGAGTAGATAGGCAGTGAAACCCAGTAGAGTATTGGTTGTTTCATACCCAGCTAGGAAGAAGAGAATAGCCTAAAAGACAAACAATGAATCAATGCAAATTTATTACTAACATTCTAAAAAAAATTATTTATGATGCTTGGAGTAAGGAGGGCCTGACGCATTTTGATCCTAGCAGGACCTTTTTCGAAGGCTAACCATTTATAATGGTTATAGTTTTAACACGTTTATCAGATTGGTTTCTTTCATGCCTAAATATGCTCAACTTTTTGTCTTCTTTGAGGGAGTCGGACCATGCAAAACTATTTGTAGTTATTTTAATGGCATAATATCTTCAAAATTGGTTGAATTCACATAAGAGCTTTTCACACAATCCTAAATCTCGGGGTTGGAACCGGAACGAACCACAAGATGTTTTCTGACCCTTTTCATACTTGAAAAGTTTCAACCCCGAGCCAACCCTGGTAGGACGGTAAACCGGATCAGGGTAGGGACCAGGGGTCGATTTCACTAATGTTTTGCGATCATCGTAAAGCCCAAATCCATCGCTAAACGGAAAATTGCTACGCAAAGTAGCGATCGATTTTCTGTTTAGCGATGGATTTGGGCTTTACGATGATCGCAAAGCGTAAGTGAAATCAGCCCCAGGGTTGAAAATCTCAACCTGGTTCCCAAACTGCATTTTTCACGTGATGTGTGTCCTATGAGCCGGTCACCATAAACGTAGTGTGAACATTGTGTCTCTTCGATCCGGTTCAAAAACTTGCCGGGCAGATTCGGGTTGGTTTCCACATGGTTTAACAGGAGATAGTGTGGAAAGGCCTAAAAACGTAACATATTCATCATGATCAAATTGAAGGGGTAGGTAGAACTGGTTATGAAGTAGAAATATGAATCAAGTCTAGTTAGCTAGCATTACCTGTGCCATAACATCAACTGTTGAGAGTGGAGTACGACGGTGAACTTTGCCATTCCCTGGATCCTTCTTGGTTATCCCGTCATCTTCATCATCCTCAGTCTCATTATGTGCATTCAACATCAGTTGTAACATATCAATACGCTGTTTAACATAAACAGGGTGTAGGGTATCAATATAGGCTGTATGAAAACTGAGAATAGACTCTAGCAATGAGGACAGACACACTGTAATTTACATTGAGTCCAGATGGAACTTTTAAGACGCTAACATTTCATTTTGCAAAGCTTATGATCATTGTTATTCACGATTCTTCGTCGGGAAGATTATGCAAACTAGGCTTGCCCTTCACCGTAGATGAGCACAGCATACTCGGCATTTTTGAGTTCACATGGCAAAATCCTGTGCTGGCTCAGGTGGAATTCGAATCCACCTCCTGCTTACCAAAGCATATATCATACTACTAGACCACAAAGCTAGCTGGGGTCAGCAGGGTAAGTCAAATCCAATGTCACAGCGGTTACAGCAACTAATCATTGTTAGTAATGATTTTTCATCGGGGAGAAAGAATTATGCAAATTAGGCTTGCCCTTGATTTGATACAAGACAATTTCTTTCTGGTAATGAACTTGCTTCATCTGTGTATCCACAATCTGTGTCAGCCATCTTGGGTTTCATACTAAGAATGGTGGATATTTAAAAAAACATTTCAAGATGAATGAAACAGCCGTATGTGGAAGAGAGAGTCTCATCCAAAAATATATTTGCAAAAATATTAAAAAGACAGTACCTCAAATTTACATTTCTGTCAATTTATGTGAACATTTAAAACAAAAATATTTGACAAATGACTTGCGCTGATTTGACCAAACAAATGCCCTGGTATTGTTAAGTTAAGATGAGTTGTATGAAATCATAACTAGACATTCATAAATGCAAAACCATTGTCTGAAGGCAGAAGAATGTCTACTACCTATGAATATTCATGAGCATTTAGACTAACCTTGGATCCCTTGTCATTGTCACCTTCTTGCTTGCGTATTTCACACGCGGCTTCTGTTACACCCATGAAGAATTTGATGATTTTAGGATCGAACACATCAAACTTGAAATAGCGTAAGATTGGTGCTAGCGATGGGAAGGCAGCTGCAATGAGATGAACAATGTCAGTCAGTGGAAGATTAAACTCATTGGATTACTATATTTATGAGATGGTTGTTCTTTATTAATCTGTGTTTTTTTTTGTACTGTTTCTCTTGTATTGCCTCCTTGTTTGTTGGTCAAATAAATAAATAATAATAATAATAAAAGTGCATCACTGAGCAATTACTGATTGTCTGGAAAAGTCCATTTTCCTGCCATTACAATTGAGTGACAGTAGTGATATGTAAATCTCCCCTAGATGTGGACATCCACATTCACTACACACAGATCACCACTAAGATGACCACAACTGTCACTCATTTGTAATGGTAGCAAAATGGACTTTTCCAGACAATCAGTAATTGCTTGGTAATGCATGAATGGATTGCATTGAAATTTGGTCAGAATTTACCCAGTGAAAGACTGAATGCACTAGAATAAGAATCAAATAGCTGAAACCATACAATTTCTTTTCATATTTTTTTTGAAAATGGATATCTTTTTGTTGGGACACACTGTAGATAGATCAACGGATAGAGGAATGAACCAGGTCTAAAATTTCAAATCTAAGACTGCTGCAACCCTTAAAATCCTGTATGAAACTGAATTACACTGTATCAAGTTATTAACACAGAGTCACAGAGTGCTTGGTTGGTCTGGGAAAGTTTGATGAATAAAATACCAGTAAACTGTCTGAGATCCAACAAGGTGATATACAGATAGCATCATCTTGATCAATCATGTTGTAAGAATATCACATGTAGTATCCTGATGAAATGTTACCAGTGACATTTGACTTACAGACAATCATGAAAGCTGGATTGAACAAGTTGAAATCAAATGCACCCTTTGCATTCTTCACAAATGGATCATCTTGGTTCCTCTGTGAGTCCACATCCAGTCCAAAGCCACACTTTGCTATAGCATCCATGGTGAAACAGCCAAACAGCCTAGGAGATAATATCATCATCATCTTAGACAAGAGAATAAGACTAGAGGATTTATTTGCAAGCTGAAGAGACTATAAGGAGTAACGGAGATTAGTAGTGACTCTTGAGAAGAGCCAGTTACTAAACTTATTGTTCATGAAAGTCTACTCCATACAATCCGATATAATGGGTACCCAGTTCATCTCAGAGCCACCACCATTATAACAAAGATTCTTACAAGGTGTTACCAATATGCAAATTAAGTGTACTCTTCAAGGACGAGTCAGATGAGACCTATTACCTGCATGACACATGGTTGCATCAGATGGATCATTATTTTGCTGGGATGGGGATGGGTCGCGTGGCTGCCTGGGGGATGGCTACCAGAAGACTGAAGGAGTACCGCCCAAAGGTAGATGAGGCAACGCGCTGATCCCAACTAGCTCAATGACCTAGCGGTATGAGGCATCTGCACTATTAAGCAGGTGGTAGTAGGCTCGAATCCCACCTCTGGCTTCGGCTCCATCTCATGAATCCATTATGAAATAACAGGTATCAAAATAGAGGCTTTTGGCTGCGGTTCGTAAGTAGATTCTCTAGAATGAAAAGGAAAACAGAGCTTCAGCTTCAATGAAAAACCACAACCTATATTTTCAGCACGTGCATGACATAGCTGGAGCCTGAGCCGGAGCCTGAGCCGGAGCCTCTATTGAGTTAGGTAAAACCACAAAGCACAACACTTACTTTCTCAATGTGACAACGGCAATCAAGATGACCAGTGCGTTGAGGCTTACTACTCCAACGGTTATGATGGTGATCTGACTTGATAAGCTGACCTGTATCGGCCGAATCATGGTGGTCACCGGTAGGGCCTGGTCATCCACATCTACATTATCCCCCGTTTCTTTGACGAAAATTCCCCCCATAGGTGTGATACTGACGCTAGCATGGGTCGTTGGAAGCACTTCAGTTTCATTAGTTGGAGTCAGCCCTGGAACTGAATTGAAAAGAGAAAGTGGGTCAGGAACTCACGGTGAACCTGGAAAAATCCTGGGGGAAAAGCTCCTGTTGGGCAAGCTTATAACTCACAGTAGACATAAGAACTCTCTTAGCATTTAAGAAAGATCCTGCTAGGATCGAAACGTCAGGTCCTCCTAACTCTGACCATTTAGCCTTTGAGAAAGATCCTGCTAGGATTGAAACATCAGGCCCTCCTAACTCTGACCATTTAGCCTTTGAGAAAGATCCTGCTAGGATCGAAACATCAGGCCCTCCTAACTCTGACCATTTAGCCTTTGAGAAAGATCCTGCTAGGATTGAAACATCAGGCCCTCCTAACTCTGACCATTTAGCCTTTGAGAAAGATCCTGCTAGGATCGAAACGTCAGGCCCTTCTAACTATGACCATTTAGCCTTTGAGAAAGATCCTGCTAGGATCGAAACGTCAGGCCCTCCTTACTCTGGCCATTTATTCTTTGAGAAAGATCCTGCTAGAACCGAAACATCAGGTCCTCCTAACTATGACCATTTAGCCTTTGAGAAAGATCCTGCTAGGATCGAAACATCAGGCCCTCCTAACTCTGACCATTTAGCCTTTGAGAAAGATCCTGCTAGGATCGAAACATCAGGCCCTCCTAGCTCTGACCATTTAGCCTTTGAGAAAGATCCTGCCAGGATTGAAACATCAGGCCCTCCTAACTATGACCATTTAGCCTTTGAGAAAGATCCTCCTATAGAATCAAAACGTAAGGCCCTCCCAACTCTCAGCAGAAAAAAAAAATACAATTTAACAAATCTCACCACAGATATGTTGCACAGGGTCGTACACGTGATCGGGGTTGATGCACGTGTATCCACAGACTGTGTCCCTCTTCCTGTGACAGTGTAAGAGGATAACCACTCCAGGTGGGCAGACAGAACACTGGAGGCATATATAATACCTGTACAACAAAGAGAAACAATCAATTAAATATGTGGTGCCGTGACCAACAGGTGTATTAGGTGTCATACTCAACATCTTGTATTATAGTCAATCTACAGTGTGTTGGTTTGAGTCCAGCCATGGGCGAGTGGTGCTTCCATCCTTGGGCAAGATGCTAATAGTCACATATTGCTCCTCTTCACCCAGGAGTAAATGTATGGCTACCTGTGAGGATAGAGATGGCTTTGTACTTGATTTTAGCCTTTGTGTGCCTTGCAGCAGCCGGGGCTGTATACTCCCCAGGGAGTGGAGATGGTTTCAGGAGTATAAACAGAGAAATTGTGAAATTGTGATATGTGATATTACAAAAAGAGGATTACCATTCACCCTTGAATGACATATTCAACGTCTTCTATTTCACATTATTTTGTTTCTAACAGGATGTATTGTACTGTGGAATTTTTTTCCACTTTACTAGCCCAAATAAAAAACCAAACCTATAGGTGCTTTTCAGGATTTTGACAAAACCCTGCTTGGATCGAAAAACATGCGCCCAAGCCAACTCCGGGCATTCCATTTTTTTTTATAAAGGAGGGCCAAAGAAAAATTGTGTCTCATTAAAATAATGAAGAAGAAAAAAAAACATGATTGATCACAAACCTTGTTTCGTTGTGGCGATTCACGAAGGATCTCACTCTGGAATCGTTCACTCCCTGGATGTTGGCACCGAGGATCTGGGCATATTCATGATGAAGGAGACAGTCCGGTTCCAAGGCAGTAAGTATTCAGTAACTTGGGCGCTGAACTCCCTTTTTTTAATTATGGGATTGACGGTAGGTCTAGCGCCCCAGAGAATCGGATAGGGATAGATGTGTTGTACTCAGAAAAAGCTTACTTCACGGCACTTTCGCCGAACACGTCCCCAAATGACAACAAAGACATGGCAAATCAGCTTGAAAATCGCTCCATCTCTTCTCCGATTGTCAGGGAGGGTTGAAATGCAGCCTATTTTATTTGTAGGATTGAAACCTCAGGCCCTCCTAACTAACGTTAGACTGAGCAGCCTTTATAGAAAGATCCTGCTAGGATCGAAACGTCAGGCCCTCCTAACTCTGAGCAGCCTTTGAGGAAGATCCTGCTAGGATCAAAACATCAGGCCCTCCTCCTAACTCTGAGCAGCCTTTGAAAAAGATCTTGCTAGGATCGAAACGTCAGGCCCTCTTAACTCTGAGCAGCCTTTGAGAAAGATCCTGCTAGGATCAAAACATCAGACCCTCCCAATTCTGAGCATTTTTCAGGTCATGAATATGACTACTGCTAGCAGTTTGCAGTTAATTTACAAGTTTGTATTATTATTTCTGTGTCAATTTTAGAACAAGAAGTTGGAATCGAACTTTTAAAACATCATGGACGTCGAAGCCCTGCGCAGGAAACTCTCCGAATCCGGCCAGCAGCACCTTCTGGAGTTCTGGCACGATCTGGATGTGGACCAGAAGAGCGCCCTCTATCGCGACATAGAGAGCACGGACGTGGCTGAGCTGCTAGGGTCGTTCCGGGCGGCCATGGATTCGGCCGGCGAGACGGAGAAGGTGGACAGCCAGATGGAGCAGATTCCGTCCGAGTTTGTAGGATCCATGACGCGTTCTGGCAAGGAACGGGAGAAATGGTACCGCGAAGGTAAGAACGATTTTAAGGCATGAAAGGTAGTATCATACTAGGCTTGGGCGATTCCACGCTGGAATCGATGAGAATCGATTCCAAATTTGGAATCGGAATCGCGATTCCATTTTTTTTCGGAACCGATTCCGTGAATTTTCCGATTTTGTGTTTTTGAGTTTCGATTCCAAAATGCGCCGAGCGGTTCTTGGGTCGTTCGATTTAACCCAACGATGAATGAAACGATTGCATTCTTCCAAGAAATGAATCCTGGCTGATTAACACATCACAGAACTTATAATAAACTGCGTGTGGCACCGTCTGTTTTGTCGAATTTGCACGATCAATGGATGCATAGCTCTGTAGGATTAGTTGGAAAAGTTTATAAAACATGCGACAACGATCGTTGCAGCGACGTATTAAAATACATGAGATTCTGGTCTCAATCTTCGTGCATGTTCGTTCCGGAATCTTGCGTTGATTTGGTGCCGGCAACCTTACAGAATATTCAGTCAGAGTTGATGACTTTCTTAGCGTGACAAGTCACATTTCTTACCGCGAAATCTGCTCTGATAAAGCCGGCCGAAACCCACGGTACCGAGCGCAACTTGACTGCACCAAACACACACGTTGTACATGTCATACAAGTACGCTTGCACTTCCGGCCCGATTGCAAATTTGCCACTGTGTACTTCGCTGGTGCACGTTTGTATGCTTTGAATGGTGCGGCGCGGTTACCAATCTTGGAATTTTCTGGATGCAATGCTGCTGCATGGGCCGGGCCATGCGGCCACGTGGTACGCGTGTGCATGTGGTGTGCTGTGTCCATTGTCCAATAATATTATCGGACACAACATTTTGTGACAGCGCACCGATCAGGTAGGCCACGCCTCTTGACAAATTGCCCAATCACAACGCACTATTTAAGATCAGACAAATTGCCGCCATTTTGTCCGATAAAATTCTTTACTACATACACATTTTTCGTTGATTTTACTTTTGTTTTGGAAGACAATTCTTTTACAAACCCGATTTTTATTCTTAACCATGGTCAAATGGTGTTTGTATTTTCATTATATTTTTGACTGGCGATGCCCTGGCTGAGCGGAAATGCACCGTGTTTTTTATTTTTGCCTTAGAGGTGCTTTCGGTGGTGGGAAATCATGATACATTGGGTGCGTGTGTTGTTGTCCGGCAGTTGCCATGCCTACTGGATCGGTGTATTCACTGACAAGCTTGCACGTGGTTGCCTGAAAACCAGCGCGCTGGTTCCATTGATGGGTTGCCAAATTATGGTGTAGCGTCCCGCGGGCACCAACCAAGGAACGCAACGTAAACATCTTTCGAGGTTGACGAAAATGTGGAGAAAAGACGTAGACTTTCTTGCTTAAAATGTCGACGATTCTGCGATCCAGTTTTGCCGATGAAAAAGTAGATAGGCCCTACTCGACTTCACCTTCGTAAAGTTTTGACTCGAGAAGTAATAAACCAAAACGGAAGGTAGGAAAGTTGTCCCCGCAGCGCCGTCGGAAACTGTTTGGTTCGGTAATGAATTTATAAATGGATATTCCTCTGGTTGCGGCATCAGGCGAAGAAAATGTTATTCCATGTTTGGGCCATGTTGTTTCAAGGCTATTGAATTAAATTCTTGCCAATAAAATGTGGATTTTGTAAGATTATCACAAACTAAAATTACTCAGAAATTAAAGATTGGCAAGAAAAATATCGGTTGAACGACTCGCGATGTATGACCACTAATTCCCTACTATACTTCGCGTGGTATGACTGAAAAAAAAAATAAGATGACGTAATTTTTGCATTTAGAAGTTGCCGGCAATGCTGAAAAACGAGGGGTTTTAGGTGCCGGTATACCTACCACTATTTACTAGACAACGTGGCTACTAGGCCGCTGTCCAAATGCCTTTGCCTTGCTGAATTCTTACGAACTTGTACTCGTTCGTGCGTACGTCACCCCCGGAGTCTGCCTTTATTTCAATGTTATTTTTGCCGGCGAAAAATGGAATCGATTCCGACTGGAATCGCGATTCCAACTTGGAATCGGAATCGATTCCGAAAATGCTGGAATCGCCCAAGCCTATATCATACATGTACTTTGGTAGCATACCGAAACAGAAATTCACAAATTTACCTATTTATTAACTTACAGGGTGTAAAGATGGTGATGGTAGAAACATACTGTTATTAAAAAAAAGTGTTAAAATATTTCTGCCTGAAATGCTGTATTTATCGAGAAAAGTGTAAAACCAATGACCCAAAACAATTTTGATCTTTGAAAGATAAAAAATAACTTTGGTGAAAAGAATTAAAAAATACAGTGGTCGTTTTTCACTGTTTTCTCAGTGGGCATTGTATGGGACTGAAAATTTCACAGCTTACTGTTACTGTATCTTCCTTGATATTTTTGCCAAGGGGCACCAAGGCAATGATCAGGGGCACCAAGGCAATGACCAATGACCAAATGCATCAAGGCAAAGACCAGGGGCACCAAGGCAATGACCAGCCCTGGGCAGAAAGGCAATGACCAGGGGCACCAAGGCAAAGCTAGAAATCATGTTGCTGTTTCCATGGGTGCTGTGGCCTAGTGGTCTGGCGTGTCGAACCCAAAGTCTTGTGGTCAATCTACCAGATTGTGGGTTCAAATCCAGCCATGGGTTAATGGTGCTTGCGTCCTTGGGCAAGACGCTTTGTCACATATTGCTCCTCTTCACCCAGGTGTAAATGGGTACCTGTGAGGGTAGAGATGGCTTTGTGGTTTGATTAGCCTCTGTGCGCCCTATAGTTGCCAGTATGGGGCTGTATGCTCCCCAGGGAGTTGAGATGGTTTCAGGAATGTAAATTATGGCCCGATGACCAGGGATAATAATAATGTACAGGGCTTTGATCTTCTTGGAAAGGCGCTTTATAAATGCCTGTTATTATTATTATTATTATTATTATTATTTCCACCGCTCATATGCACAACCACTATGCGCAATAATGCCTATGATAGACTCGCCCATTTCTATGTTTCTCATGGGCATGTGTATAATTACATACGTGTACTAACGAACAAATTACGACACTCCTGACAGTTGTTTATGACAGTACACCACTCTGTACTCAACCAATTGTCTACACATATATACACAATAATGTATGTTTATTTTTTATTTATAAAACATCTGCGAAACAGCTCAGTGTTTGTTACCAACAAACACAGGTCAACATTTGTACTTGAACCTGTACAATACTACAATTATGCATACATGGGTCTTAAATACAAATTACAAACAAATTACAGGACTTTGACCTACATGTAGTTGCACACATACATGTTTATGTATTCATGGGCTGAAAACAAGTAGGGGGCCTATAGAACCATGTATAGTACAATGTGGATTTCTAAGCAATTAGATATAGGCTGCATTTGCATAGAATTCAATTGGACTTTGAATACAATGGCCAAATTGATGGTTCCTGTCAAAACACAATTTGACCTTGATTCATTGATTTGACACCTGACTAATAAGCATGTCAAGAATTGATGGTAGTTCAGTTTGTGTACACTGTACAGTTGGCAAATCATCCACTTACTGCATGATCGTCATGTGATTGTCATGTGATTATCATGTGATTTCCATGTGATTCTGTGGTAATTGCATGCAGCAAAATACAAGTTTATATACTTTCCAGTATCCAAATGTAGGGACGTTCACTGGAAATTTCAACCCAGGAAAGTGATTCTGATTCAAATGGGAGCAATTTAAATTCTGCTCTTTGGAATTTGTTCATCTTAGGCCCTAATTAATTGTACACATGAACAAAGTCTCACATGTTTCCACAAGGATACAAATTTGGGTATTTTCTGTACCTGGGGCATGTACTTTTCCACAGTAACACCAATTACCTGTTAAGTGACTTTGACCTATTCCTTGATCAATCATTCTTGAAAGACTCCAATTAAGAAGTGTTTTATTGGAATCAGAAAGTATACCACTTATGTTTCCTTGAAATGCATGCAAATATGCAGAAAAGAGGTAACTTGCATTCCAAAAAATTTCCCCAGAACATGGAAATACCCACCTGCATAATTCTGTGCTAAAAGCCTAATTGACTATCCCTACAGTGCTTAATAATAAAGTTCTTAATTTTATACGTTCTGTGCAGCGTAAACAGTTCGTGTTTTCAATTGGCAATGCCCTAATATTTTGCGTTGCCCACTGGTGGGTGTATACCTGTACATGGTGTAGTCATAGTCATACATGTCATAATAGTTGGCCTGTTTGCACAATTATTAATGCAATGGCCCGAAAAAAGTTGCCAACTTCAACTGGCCGTTCATTCACTGACATTGTGAAAATCAAATGATAAATTCTTTAGCTGTCTATTCCCAATTGGTTCAAAATGTTTCAGAGATGTAGGCTACATATATGTTTATCATCATCTTGTATAAAGTTGTTCCTGAAGTGTGGAACTCTGTCTGCATTGATATAAGGCCGAAAAAAAAACTGGTTGTGTTACATGTACCCTCAGCGACTGACCGTAAAATGCCAAAACTTTGGACCAAGACCGTTGATTTATAAGCCCTGGTGACCATGTATATGAAGGATACAGTATTTATTCTTAAATGTTTGAAAGTCGGCCAAAAAAAGGAAAAAAAAAAATCGGCCGACCGACCCAAAATTTTAATTTTTGAGGGCAACACAACAATTTTTTTTTTCGGCCTAATAAATTTACAATATTTAAGGGTATCATACATGTACATGATTTGTGAAGGTCACAGAACAGCACTCATACTAAAAGTTGACAACCAAATATCATACATGTACTTGTATAAATTTTTGCGAAGGGCCTAACACAAGGAAACATTGTAAAAGTATAACATGTATGTATGTAGGCCTACATTAATATATTGCACATTTATTAATAGTTTGGCCTCATGTATGTATGTATGGGTATGCTTGTCTGTTATGGTTGGTTCTTTATGGCAGCCCAAGGCTAGCTCTTTTTACTTTTTCAATTTTAGTGTACAAAACAAACCCGACAATAACGAACGACCGCCATAATTGGACAATGTCATCATGCATTAGGCCTTTACTAGCTGAGTGTTGAACTGTTTAAATATGTACATATTATTGGAACAGCTGTGATAATTAGTATTGTGCCGGCAAACCTGTTTTCGCTAGCCGCTGCAGCTGGGGACATGGGAGATAGGAAGTTTCGAAATATCCTAAAAAATCAATATAATGGAACTCAGCAATATCATCCAGTATGTGCAAATCTAGCAGTCAAAGAACTTTTCTTATTAAAGGTACAGTACAGGATTAGAACAGAAATGTTCACAGATTTACGTGTAACTTTCGGAATGTGAAGATGGCGGTGGTAGAAACATACCATTGAAATATTTCTGCCAGAAGTAGTGTATTTATCCAGAGATTAGTAAACCAAAGACCGAAAACAGTTTTAATCTCTGGATGGATTTGAAGTTCATTTTGATAGTTCAAGGCTAGGGATTAATAGCCCAAGACCCCAGGCAAAGCCCAGGCCTGGCCAGGCTTTTCAACTATGATCCAGGACACAGTAGGGGCTTGGAGTCGATAGTTCAAGGCTGTAATTATAGAAGCCCAAGAGCCCTTGGCAAAGCCCAGACCTGGCTAGGCTTAACTATGATCCAGGACACAGCAGGGACTTGAAGTTGATAGTTCAAGGCTGGGGATTATAGAAGTCCAAGAGCCCATGCCTGGCCAGGCTTAACTATGATCCAGGACACAGCAGGGGATTGAAGCTGATAGTTCAAGGCTGGGGATTATAGAAGCCCAAGAGCCCATCAGGCAAAGCCCAATGCCTGGCCAAGCTTTTCAGTACCTACATGTAGGCCCTACCAGTATTAAAGTTTCTCTCCATAACCAACTAGCCTAAATGTTTCTCTGTTGTCCATTGCAATCCAGGCTTGAAGCAGATCGCCAAGGGTCGCTGCTGCGTCCTGCTGCTGGCTGGGGGTCAGGGTACCAGACTAGGCGTCAAGTACCCTAAGGGCATGTACAACGTTGGACTGCCCTCCGGGAAGACCCTCTACCAGATCCAAGCAGAGAGGATTCTCCGGGTCCAACATCTTGCCTATGAGATGCACAGGGAGCGTGGAGAAGTACCATGGTGAGGATTATAAGGTTCAATGGGAGACTTTAGAGAACCGGTCTTCAAGTGAACAGCGCACGCACAACAGCGCAGGCGCAAAACAACGCACGCATGCTCACAATTGCGTGCGCGTGTTGACTTGAAGACCGGTTCTCCAAAGTCTCCCATTGGCAGGGCGATTCCATGATTATTCATGTTACATTTAATTTTAATCCATGCACTTTTCAGATTTTTTTTGCTGTAATCATGGTAGCTATTTTGTTCTGCAGGGTTCGAACATGACACTCGTCGGTGGCCAAATGCCAGTCAAAATAATGCCCAGTCAAACCCTTGTTGAAGTGGTCTGGCAGACAAGTCCGAAAAATGTGTCCTTTACCCATCATAATGCCACATTTACGATACCGCCACGACTGAAATCTTTTCACTTTTTGAACAGTTTCATTTATTCGTAACTAATCAAACCCGACAAAATTACCTTGAAGTTATTTGTCGAAAATAGTTATGAGAAATGACAATCTTTCCATGTAGTACTGTGGCTAAATGATTTGATATTGAACATGTTGAAGATTGAAGGAAATGGTGAGATGATTTGATATTGTCTTGCCAATTGCAGAAATTAAATTCAACCAAGAAATTGGTTTTGATTTGTTTGTGATTTACTTTTGCAAAGTGCAACAAATGAAAAAAAAAAAGAGGAACAGTCAAAATATGAGTCAACTGATCCGATGGGCCAATAGTACAAATGTAGAAAAAAAATTAATGAAGAAACCCTCTGTCAGTAGTCTGATATAAATGCTACATTGTAAGTCCTAACAGAGCTGTATTAACAAGCTGTCTGAAACAGAAAGTAGATCGTCGGAAACAGCAAACTCGGGCTGTCCCAAATATCAAACAGGCTGTCCTAAATGGCAAATCAAACACAACATCATAGCTTGTTTGCAATACGCCCAGACTCCCTGCACTCCTGCAGGCTAGAACTTTGATAAGAAACCTTGTTTTAGATGCTGATTTCTATTAATTCCTCTTTGATCAGGTACATCATGACCAGCGAGCACACCAAGGAACCCACGGAGGAGTTCTTCAACCAGCACAACTACTTTGGCCTGAAGCGAGAGAACGTCATCATGTTTGAGCAGAACATGCTGCCCTGTCTGTCCTTCGACGGCAAGATCCTGCTGGACCAGAAGTTCAAGATATCCCGGGCACCAGGTACCGATCAAAGTTCATTCTTCTCAAGGGTCCAAATTACAGGCTGTCCAAAATAGCAAACAGGGTGTCCAAAGCAGCTGATCCTGCTGGAATCTGTATTCCCAAGGCTGGAAGTTGTATTCCCAAGGCTGGAAGTTGTATTCCCAAGGCCGGAATTTATATTCCCAATTAAGGCTGGAAGTTGTATTTCCAAAGCTAGAAGTTGTATTCCCAAGGTTTGAAGTTGTCTTCCCAAGGTTTGAAGTTGTCTTCCCAAGGCTGGAAGTTGTATTCCCAAACCTGGAAGTTGTATTCCCAAACCTGGAAGTTGTATTCCCAAACCTGGAAGTTGTATTCCTAAGGCTGGAAGTTGTATTCCCAAGGCTGGAAGTTGTATTCCCAAGGCTGGAAGTTGTATTCCTAATGCTGGAAGTTGTATTCCCAAGGCTGGAAGTTGCATTCCCAAGGCTGGAAGTTGCATTCCCAAGACCAGAAGTTGCATTCTGAAGGTTTGAAGTTGTATTCCCAAGGCTGAAAGTTGTATTCCCAAGGCTGGAAGTTGTATTCCTAAGGCTGGAAGTTGTCTTCCCAAAGCTGGAAGTTGTATTCTTAAGGCTGAAAGTTGTATTGCCAAAGCTGAAAGTTGTATTCCCAAGGCTGGAAGTTGTATTCCCAAGGCTGGAAGTTGTATTCCCAAGGCTGGAAGTTGTATTCCCAAAGCTGCAAGTTGTATTCCCAATTAAGGCTAGAAGTTGTATTCCCAATTGAGGCTGGAAGTTGTATTTTATTTTCTTGATTCTTACAGATGGGAATGGAGGGCTGTACCGAGCTCTTGGACGACAGAACATTCTGGAGGACATGGAGCGACGGAACCTGGAGTATGTCCACGTCTACGGTGTGGACAACATCCTGGTCAAGCTGGCCGATCCCTGGTTCATCGGCTTCTGCAAGTCTAAGGGGGCAGACTGCGGAGCCAAGGTAAGGAAGAGGAAACTAAAATACTGGTTGGGCCCTGCAACTGAAATGTCTGACCAGGACTGTGCTTTGACTGGGCTCTTGGGCTTCTATAATC